>PVHP010030510.1:0-21654 GCA_004024765.1 Zapus hudsonius | reverse complement strand
TTGTCCATAATGAGTTACATTATTTAGTGGGCAAACAATGAGTTGTTATCCTCAATTTCCCGATGCCCCCCTCCCCCATCCCCAATCAGCTGGATATCCTCCTCCGTGGGTCATCTGGATCAGTCCTTGTGACAGGGGACCATGGATAGCCTAGTATTCAGCCAGGTTCTCCTGGCCCTAGTATGTTGTTACTGAGGGGTGCCATGGAGACAGGCATTCTTTCTGACTGGAGCAACTAGGTGATGATCAGGCAAGAAGGCTTTGGGGAAGACATCAGAGCTGGCCCCAAATGAGGGCATGATGTCCCACCATGCAGACAGTGATGAGGTACGACGGAAAGAACATGAGGTGGAGGGTCAGGTATGTAGACGTGTGGAATGTGTTTATGTAATTCATTAGCCTCGGGAGAAGCTAGTGTGAGAGACACCAGTGAAGACTCCCATAGCCAAGCTCAAATCCCGGTTTCCTTCTTTCCCTCTGAGGTCCAGTTTGTTCATAATGGTAACTTTAAGAATTAATCTTCCGAGGCCATCTGTAATCTTAAAATGAAGGGGATAGTTTGCAAAGTGGCTAAGAATGAGGTTCTGATATCGGGACGCTTGGTTCCTTCTACCTTATTTGCCATTTGATAAAGACATAAAGCAAAGAGTCCCTTTGGCTCCCTAACCCTCCATTCAAAATGAGAGTGATGACATCATTTTGGTGAAGATGAGATGGTGTTTAATATACCCTCTGTATATGAGAGCTGTTTAATAAATAATTTTGATTTTTTTAAATTTTAATTTATTGCTATCTCTATGTGTGAAGCATGCACACACACCAGGGCCTCGTTCCACTGCAATTGACACCAGATACTTGTATCCAGCTTCCCTGAGTGGCTTGGGAATTGAACCCAAGACCGCAGGCTTTGCAAGCAAGCACCTTTAACTTCTGAGCCATCTTCTGAGCCATCAATAAATTATTTTATTACTATAACACACTAGTACATTGATGATCAGAGTTAAGACAGAAACCACTCCCGATATTTTAAATAAAAAAGGGTTTAAACACAGATGTCGGGTGCTTTTAGAAGCAATGCAGGAATAAAGTGGGTGTCCTAAAACAAAGGAGACAGCTGTTAGCTTTGAACTCTACCAATAGAGCTGTGATTCTGAGAATTGGGAAGTTACCACCACCTCCAGTGGTCAAGCAACTACAGAAAGCCACCCGTGGTCACAGTGGTCATAAATTGGCCTTGTAAGCCAACAATCAAAGCAGCTGATAACTTGTAGCCCAAAATCACATGTTCAGCAGCTCTGCCAGGGGAAGAATATCCTTTACTTCCCCTCTGTCACTCATAAATGTGCCATTCACAGTCAGAACTGTGACCCTGGCAAATCCTTGCTGGAATAGGAGTTTTGGAAATGTGGTTCCCTACCATCATCCCCCCTGAGACCCTGGGAGGGACATCAGAGGGGACACAGGACTGATTTGAGAACCAGTACAAACACACAGAGGTCATGCCAGGGTCTAGCATTCCAGAGGTGGTCCTAAAAGTTGCCTGGGTGACACCCTCAGGAGCTGTGGTGCTGCCCCCCTGGGAGTCTGAGTAGGACTAGAGTCCGAGGCTGAGATGGTCCTTACCTGGCTCCTGTTGGTCTCTCACTGAACTCAGGAAACGTCCGCCATCACCCTTGGAGCCCACGCCTGCCTCGGTGAGGTCAGCTTCTTTTGGTAATTTTGGTCATAGGCCAAGTGCATTGACAATGTTTTGGATCCAGATATACAAACTTTGGGCTGGAAGAGAGACAGTTTTAGCGCTCAGAATGCTTCACAACATATGATTCTCCTCCACAAAGTGCCTCCCATATGTCCCGGCAGACTTCCCGCAATTGTTTTTCTTGTGAAACAGTTCAAGTTGCCCAAGAGGCAACTGTGTTCCTGCCTGAAATTGACCCCCTCCATTAAATGAGGCACCCTGAACAAATTGCTTCCCCTTTTGTGACCTTGATGGTTTCAAGCCCAAAATTGGGGTGTGAAGTTTGACATTATCTGTGTTTTCATCTAGATCTGATGTCACAATATGATTGGAGGCAGGAGAGAACAGTGGTTGGGGCACAGGCTGTCCCATAACTAGTCCTGGGGAAACCTCTGGTATTGGATTAATATCTCATGAAATCTATGTTGCCTGAACACCTGTCCATACACCTTGGAAAGGACTCTTGGGTCAAAGGCTACACCTTGTCACATGGACGCACCGCTCAGACACTTGCCTGACTGAGCATGTCCGTGGAGTCCAGGAATGGCCAGGCAAATCCATGTTAGGACAGAGTCGTGTCATGGCTCATTTTCGCCTTTGAGGTTCCCTTTGTGTGGAAGGCGCTTGTTGTCTAAAGCGGCTAAATTTAGCCGTATTTTGTCAGCTAGAATGTACGCCCTGAAGAGAAGCCTAGCAAATCTCAGCCATGCCACACTTTATTAGTCATGCGAGCACTTAAAAGCGAGCTAGCAGAAGCATCCCTGAGAAATGTCTTGCTGACTCTCAGGATCTACCTCCAAGCAGCAGGATGGAGGGCAGGCGTGAAATCCCCCAAACAATGAGTGGTTTCTTTTCTCTCCGGAAAGATTGACAAATGGGATATTCAAATGAGGAGAAAACGACGTAGGAAACAGGAGAGACAGTGTTTGCGTGGTCTTTCTCTTGGACACGCCACCAAACACCAACCCCTCCCATCCCTCCTTTTGAATTCAATATTTTGTTTAGTCGCTTAATTAACTATGTGAGATGAAGCCTGGAGAGAAGCTAACCTTGCTGAGTGGGCACGTTTGTCATCTCTGTTAGTCTTTAAGCAAGAAATGGTTTGGGCTTCATTTTTTAAAATGAAGCTGAAACTTCTTAGAAGGGTGAATAATCATCAGGCCATAAGAAGTTCAGTTTGCCTAAGTCCTAAGTCCACATTTGGTCTCCAACTGGGATCAGGCTAGGTCCAGTGAGGAATTTGAATTTAACCATGGCTTTGACATTGGAATATCCCTCCCTTAGTCTTGGCTTCTTTACCCTACTGTGTGTGCCTGTGTTCATGTATGTGTGGCTTATGGAGGCCAGAGGACAACTTTGGGTGTTCTTCCCCAGGAATGCCACCTCCCTTTTATTGAGATAGGGTCTCACTTGTTCCTGGAAGTCACCAAGTAGGCTAGACTTCCAGCTCCAGTCTGTCCTGGTGCTGGGATTACAAACAGCTGGCACCACAGCAGATTAATTTTTAGCATAGAGATTACTAGGGATTGAACTCGGGTTTTTCACACTTGTAATGAAAGCACTTTACTAAGCTGTCTCTCTCTTCCAAGGTCTTGTGTAACATAAATGGTCTTGAAGTCACTCTGTAGCTAAGGATGACCTTGAACTTCTGATCCTCCTACCTCTGCTTCACAAGTGCTTGGTTACAGGCATGTGCATGCAGTTTTACATAGTTTGGGGATTCAACCCAGGGCTTCATTCATGCTAGGCAAGAACTCTACCAACTGGGCTACAGCTCCAGTGTGCACAAGCCTCACTGAGTGTCATACATTTTACCCTGCGGTGGTCCCAAAGTCGGGATACACAATCCACTAAGAGCTCTGTGTATATAGCTGCCATGTGTTCTCTGTGAGCCTGGGTTAAGGTTGCTTTTGCAATTGTGAAAAAAAAAAATTCTTGTCTGAAAAGAGACCCATGTCTGCATGTCTGCTATTCCAGGGGTCCCATAAAATGAGAAGGAAGGCAAACCCTTCTGAAGCTCCCCAGGAGGGACGTGAACTCTCTACAGATTTTGTTCATCTGTGAGTTTGTTGCAGGTTGACAACTTAAACTGTCTCCCAACAATCCTTTACTGTAACATTTTCAGAGTTTCCAAATAAAGAGAAATGCTTAATTCAATTTGACAAGATGCCTCCAAGCATCCTACGAAGAAATGCCTTTCATGTCCTGACCCTCACCACACTGCCCCTTTCCAGGGGATTAAAGGCCCAGCAGAGACACCAGTCTGAATTGTCCGAGGTTTTGATTTTCTTCTAGAAGGACAGAAGGGGATCTATGTCCTCCCTGGATTGGCTCTCAGAAGGCTAGTGATGGAAGGGGCTTGGAAGAAGAGAAGCTCAGGGCCGTAGGAGTGAAATAACATAAGAAAGGTTTGATTACTAGATGACAGGACCCAGAGAAAACTGGGTTAACCCAGTCTTCTGACCTGAAGGTCACCTGGCAATAGTGTGGTAGAAATGATGAAGGAAGTTTCCGATCTTGATGTCACCTCCTGAGAAGCTGTATGATCCCAGTCTGAGACGACTTTACCTGTCTGGTTTCTTAATCCCAAAAGTAAACAAAAAGAGAATGAGTGGTCATCATGGACTGAGTTAAGTACCTAGGGGAGAGTAGGTGCTTAACAAATGGCAGCTTGTCTTTTTAAGGGTCATAGCAGCCAGGAACGTGGGAGTTTAGGGAAGGAAGAGATGAACTTGCTGAAATACCAAGGAAAGGTCAATGAGAGACAGGGAAGGGCACTGAGCAAGGAAGTGACCTAATCGTATCTGGGTGGAAAGTAAGAGTAGATTAGGGCAGTTGTGTGTATGTGTGTGTGTGTATGTGTGTGTGTACAGTGTGATGTGTGCATGTATACCATATGCACGTGTGTGCAGATGCACATGCCCACCCCATGCACCCACACGTGGCGGTCATAGGATAACATTTGGTATCCTGTATTTATCTTCCATGGTTTTTGTTTGCGACAGTCTCTCACAGAACCAAGACCTGTCTATATTTTTCAGTCCGACTAGCTCTAGCTGAACAGCAAGCCCCAGTGTTTCTCTCTTCTCCACACCCCTCCACCCACCACACATACAGGCTCACAGATGTGTGTGACCACACTCGGAATTTGACAGGATGCTGGTATTTGAACTCAGGGCTTTCTCAGGCCCTCATGCTTGCATGGCAAATGTTCTCTGCTGAGTCATCTCACCATCACCTTGGAGAACAATCTCGATTACAACAGTGAAGTAAGGGAAAGCTTTGTAAGTAAAGAAAGCTGTACCTATTTAGGGCCATGAATGGATAAACAAACTTGTGGAAGGAGACCAGTACTAGATTCCAGAAAGTTAGCTGTTGGAGATCAAATACAAAGGTTAGAGGAGGGCGGCTTGAATGTCCTGCTAACGAAGGAAGCTGGCCAATGGGCAGTTGGGAGACTTTCAGAGGAGTTACAAATACAGCATGGCAGTGTATTAGTGACACAGAACAGGAATCAGGCAGGCAGAGGTCGGAAGAATAGCGGGAAAGTTCACGTAGCAAGCCAGGCAGGAGAGGAGGAACACAAGAGAAAATTGTAGCTAGTGGAATGAATAGGGAACAAGGAATGTGAAGGATATTTTCAAGGAAAAGTTGGCAGGAAGAATCAATACTATAGTAGGAAAAAGAATTTAATTAGCTTTGTCAAGTGGAGAGGGAATATTCATGGCTTGTTGGGTTGAACACTATATTTTAAAATATTTTATTTATTCATTTTTCAAGCAGAGAGATACAGAGAGAGAAAGAGAGATAGAGAGAGAGAGAGAGAGAGAGAGAGAGAGAGAGAGAGAGAGAGAGAGAGAGAGAGAGAGAGAGAGCGCACCAGGGCCACCACCTTGTGGGTCTGGCTTATGTGGGTCCTGGGGAATTGAACCGGGGGTCTTAGGCACTGGAGGCAAGTGCCTTAACCGCTGAGCCATCTCTCCAGCCCAGAACACTATATTTTAAAGAAGAGATGTCCCAATCTACAAATCTCAGAGAAAAAGAGCATGAGAAATGATTAAGCCAAAATGACTAAAAGACTCCAAGAAATGATAAAATGAACTCAAATGAAGATTAAAAAGTTCAAGATCCGAGAGTCTTGGCTCCAACACAAGCCCTTAGGGTTAACTTTCAATATGCATCTTGTTGATGCTTCCAAGTTCTTTTCATTAATGGCAGACCTACTTGCTGAAAATGATGGTTGCATATTAAATGGATAACATGCACTACCTTAGCTGGATCTTTCCTGAATTCTACCAGGAGGTTCGTGGAGTCTATTTGAGCTCCTTAAAATTTCTTGATTGTTTGCTGTGTGTGAGCACAGGCACACCAATACCTCGGCAAGCAGGTCAAGGACATAGGTCAGTCCTCACCTTCAACCTTGTTTGAGGCAGGGATTCTCATCTCCTGCTGTGTTCACAAGACTGGCTGGCCAGTGAGCTTCCAGGGAATTCTCCTTTCTCCACCTCCTTTTTCTCCCTAGGTGTGCCTAGATTAGAGACAGGAGTGTTCCACCATCCAGTTTTAGGTGAGGGCTGGGGATCTTAACTCAGGTAGACATTTTATCCACTGAGCCATCACCCCAGCCCCTGAGCTTTTCTTAAGGACTTTTGTTTTTAACTTAAGACTCTGAGCTGTTTTTGTCTTATGTGTGGCATTTAGAATGGCTGCATTCAAGAAAACAAATGCAGGTAATTCTCCTGTCTCCACCTCCATCTGCACCAGTTCCCAGCATAGGCACAGTCTACGTCAGAGGCTCTGAGCAGTCCCAGATGAGTCTTCTTCCTTGTCCTTTCCTCTCTCAATACAAGGAAATGCAAGTGTGCAAAGGGATGAACTGGGTGTGGGCATATCGACACAGAGGAAAGTCCATTATGGATCACTTCACTTTCATATGAAAAGTGAAATACAGAGGCCTAGGAGATAGCTCAGTGGTGACCGTGTCTGTCTCACAAACATGAGGATCCGAGTTCAATCCCCAACACCCCAATACCCATGTGTGGTGACATCCGCCTGCAATTGGCTAGTCAGTCTAGCCTAATTGATGAGCTCGAGGCCAATGAGAAACCCTGTCTAAAACTGAAGTAGATGGCATTCCTGAAGGTGACAGTCAAAGTTTGCTCTAGGCTATTACAGGTGCACACACACCTGAACACCTACAAACACCCACACACAGACATATCACATGTATGGAAAAATAATAAAACCATACATTTACATAACAATAGAAAGTAGATTGCATCTGGTTATAACTTCCATGGAAGGTATTATTTTTTCTTACTTTATATTTCCCTATTTTTTGAGTTTTCATGCCTGAGTGTACATTATTTCATAATCAGAAAAAACATCCTGTGATTTTTTTTGGGGGGGGAAACAGAATGAATCACTTAGAAATGACAGTTTCCAGTGCAATCGATGTCCCCATGTAAACGTGGTGCTCACACGAAGCAGAGCATTTTTGAGGACAGAGAAAGGAGGTAGGCATTTGCTAAGCACTTCCTACACGTTATGCTGTTGAGAATGTATCATAAATTACATTAGCTCATATTTTTATCCATCTTACTATTCCCATTTTCCAATTTGAAAAAAAAAAAAGCAGGGCTCGGAATAATGAACATTTGTTCAAAATCTAAAAAGAAGGAATGTCTACAGACTTTTATTTTTTATCATAGAAATGTGCCTCGTATTTGTTAGATTTCACATGTCATTTCTGCCTGAGAATGCTTTAATGTCTAATGATTTGTTTTCAATTAACTTATTAACTTATTTTTCTAATGTTACTTATTCTTTTTAATAGATACCATGGGTTGAATTATGTCTGCTTTCCCCACCTCTCCCAGACACTTGTCATTGAAGTTCAAACCCCAGGACCTCACAAAGGGCTCACGCAACGAGACTAAAAGCTGACACTACATTTGGAGATGGGCCCATTAAAAAGGAACTCAAGTTAAAATGGGGGTCCTCATACTGGACCCTACTCTACTCTGACCAGGCTCCTTATAAATAGAGAAGTTTGGATCTGCTAAGAGATGCCAGGTGTGCTCACTCACAGAGCCAGGGCCTGCCATGGAAACATACAAAGAGAAGGTGTCTGACTGCTAAGCAGGGAGAGAAACCTTGGAGGAAACCAGTTCTGCTCACACCTAGAGCTTAAACTTCTAGCTCCCAGAACTGTGAGAAATGTGTTTCTATAGCGTAAGCCACCTGCTCCGTGATATGTTGTTATAGAAGCCCAAGCAGACTAATACATGACAATCCCTATGGCTGATACTTGTTTAAATCAGTTACTAGTTCTTTCTGTACAGCAGGTCCTTGGTAAACATTTTAATGATTTATCACTTGATATTCTAACTTTCATTTTTGTCAAGCAATTCCACTTGATTGGCTCCTGGACCAGCTGAGGTTGTAGATTTAGGGGGTAAAACAGTGAATAAACCAGAAAAAAAACCACCACTGCCCATCATGTAACTTACCTAGGGGAGGCTCTAAGAAACAGGATAGGGGCAGGGGATATGGCCTAGCCATTAAAGGCCTTGCTGGCAAAGCCTGCTGACCAAGAGTTCAATTCCCCGCTGTCCACATAAAGCCAGATGCACAACGTGGTGCATGCCTTTGGAGTTTGTGGGCAGCAGCAAGAAGCCCTGGCAGGCCATGCCCACCTCTTTCTCTCAAATAAATAAAAAATAAAAAAGGAAATAAACAAGATAAATAAAAGGAACACTATGCTTAGACAGTAATGAGCAAAATGATGATAAATATGATGACATAGTGATAGGTAATTAAGGACAAGGGGTGAAAAGCTACAGGAAGAGGTTATGGGATGCAGAGAGAGATGTCCAAAGATTTCACAGAGTGAGTGACCCTGGGGTCAAGACTTCTTGTGTTATTACTCTTTCATGTGTGTTCATGTTTATGAGTGCAGCTTGCAGGTAAAGGTCAGAGGACAGCCTTGGATGTCAGGACTCACTTTCCCCCTTGTTTGAGCAAGGGTCTCTTATTGGCTGCTGCTGTGTCTTCCAGGCTAGCCCATGAGATTCCAGGGATCCTCCTGCCTCTGCTTCCCACCTTTCCATAGCAACACTGGACTTATAGATGTGAGCTAACATGTTCAGGTTTACACGGGCTTGGGGGCTTGGGATCCAAACTCAGTTCCCCACACGTGTTATAGCAAACACTACACAGGGAGCCATCTCCCAGCCTTGAGATGAAGACTTATAACCAACAGAAAGTGATAACCCATCATCGGGGGCAGTCGTTTCCCAAGACTGTTTTAAACTTCTCAGTCTTCAAGAAGCCAGCAAACGTGTGCTCACTCTTCCTAGTCTAAACCTCTTTGGAACTCAACTAAGAGTGCAGGTCATTGCGAGACAAATCCTGATAGGTCCCAGGGTGTCTTTCAGCTTCAGAAACACATTCCTTCCCCTACTTTTACAGCTTCATTAAGGCCATCCATCCATCTTAAAAAAAAAAAAAACAATTAAGAAAGACCTTTTTCCCTTTCAAAGAAAATGTATGGGGCTGGAGAGATGGCTCAGCAGTTAAGGCGCTTTCCTGCCAAGTCTAATGACCTAGGTTCAATTCCCAGTCAGATGCAGAAAGTGGTGCATGCGTCTGGATGTTGTTTACAGTGGCTGGAGGCCCTGGTGTGCACATATTCTCTCTCTCTCTCTCTCTCTCTCTCTCTCTCTCTCTCTCTCTCTCTCCCTCCCTCCCTCCCTCCCTCCTTCCCTCTGTCCATGCCTCTTTTTGTCTTTCTCAAATAAATTAATTAATTAGTTTTTTAAAAAAGAAAACCTATTTCTCTCCCATCCATGATGGGGGTAGAATTTAGCGTTTGTTTGCATTCAGACTAAGGATGGACCTAAGAGGTAGAAACCTTGAATGTTAAGGGGGGGGGGAGGAAAAAAAACCAAGACACAATCCCTTCTGTGATTTCCTCATTTGCTGGCTGACCTCTGTTCATCCTCAGCCTCTCTTTCTTCACAGAGCTGAAGGTGGAAGAGAGAAGCAGGCTTCTGAATCCACAGAGGACTGGCTTCCCCACTCTCTCCGCCATGCTTGCTCTTAAAACCACCTCTGGACAGCCTTTCTCCACAGCCTTCCAGGAACCCTGAGAAGACAAGCCTGCCTGGGACCTCTGGTTTTCTGACTCTCATTTGAGCTGGTGGCTGTGAGCTAACAGGCAGGTAGCTGATTGGATCCACAGCTTCCACTTAGAAAAGCTTCAGCTTCCTTCTACCTATCCAAGCTCACAGGGCAATGCCAGTGGCAGGAATGAAACTGAATGGGCAGAGAGAACTCCATGAATTTCTCAGACCCCACTAGGGACCCCTGGTTACCTAGAAAGAAAGGACACAATAAGAGGAGCTGGCCTCCCAGACAGGACCTGAGCTGTGATGGCTCACCTCCATCTGGTTCTACAATTGGTGAAGGGTTAGTCTGTGTAGAGTGACTGAAGCCAAAAGCAGTAACATCATTTCTTCCTGGCTCCTCAGCCTGACCCGATAAAGGCCACACAAGGTAAATGGGCTCTCATGATGGAGGCCCGGAGGCTCTAGCAGCCGTTAGATTCCACCATTGCGGGATCTCATCTCTTGTGCCAGTTCCCCTTAGGATTCCCCCAAATGACAGATGGCTCTCTCGGATGGCCAATCGGCACAGATGTGATCCCAGCCTTTAGATAAACTAGTCCTTGCTGGCATGAACAGTAACCTAAATTGTTCCAATTATAAATCCAACCAATGTCACAGTCGTGGACAGACCCTGATTCTGGGCCCCATGGTCAAGGACAGAGACTCTGCGTGGGATAGATTGACTAATAATATGCCAGAAAAGCCCTAACTCTGGTCCCAGCTCCTTCCCTAAACACCTCAATGACCTTGACCATGGCGCCTCCTCTCTTTGCACTTTAGCGTCCCATTCTGATTACAGTCTTGAGGCTTGAAGGCTCATAACCCACGTTTGAAGTACATGCCAGTTTCGTTTCCCTGTCTCTTAAGAGCTGTGGAAGTTTGGTTGAATTCCATTCTATGGTGGCAAGACTCAATCCTCCCGATTTCTGGCTGCCACAGGAAGGTGGCTCGTGGCTTTCCCCTCCCCTCTGTGTCTTCTTGTGTGTGGTATGTGGTGTGTGATGTCCATCTGAAGTGATATCCAGCCTTGCTCATGCCAGGCTTTGCTCTGCCTTCACAGAGCTTCCCTGGAGACTGTTAGCAATGTCCTCCCTTCGGTGTTTTCTACCTATGAAAAACTGTCCCCCTGATTAAAAAGAAAGACACTTGTTCTGTGCGCTCCCCTTGAAGGTGACTTATAGGTCCAGGAGTTACCATGGAGCTGAAAGCTGGTCTGAGAGCCCCTCTTTTCTCACAGACATCGCCTGAAGATGCATTTGGTGCTGAGGAGAACGTACCTCTTTTGCAGCCTCTCCTTAATATGATGAAATCCCCAAGCACAAGGTGGAAAGTGGGCCATTCTGTGCAGAAGTGATTACAAAAATTGACTTTAATGTTGATCGCAGAGTCTCTCTCACAGGCCTCCTAGGCTGTGGTGTGTGAGAAGAGAAAGTGTGACAGGTTTCACCCTGAGGGCAAAGGCACAGCACTTGCTGGGCACTTCTGCCAGCTGGGCAATCTGGTGCTATGCTCGAAGATGTCCTCCATGAACATGGAGTCGAAGGACACTGGCGCTGGTCCTTTCCTCCCTCCTCTGAGAACTGCTTCTCAATAGTTACCTCTATTTTGGCTCCTCTCAATCCTTCCCTGATTCTGTATCCTTTAGGTGTGAAATTGTTTTGCAAGTGTCTCTAGATTTTGCAGCTGGATTTTTGGATGCCATAGAGAAGGAATCCAATAAACTCCCTCCTTCTAACCTACAAGCACCGATTAAACAACTGTGCCTGCACCTGGAATGGAAGAAATTACTTTAAAATCTGCAATCTGTAGCTGTAATTGCCAGATCATATGTAGAAATGTGGGATTTGGGAGTCGTTATGGATCATAGTGAAATGGCCCGTTTATTACCCTTTCTTTGTGAGAATGTTTCTTGAGCGAGTTCTTTTCAACTTAGTGGTTCTGGCTAGAATGTCTGATCAATGGAGCCAAATTTGAGCCAGATTTTATACTGAGGAATATGAAGATGAAATAACAGCAAAGAATTGCAGAGAGTAGAGGGTGTACACTCTAGAGGGTATTGAAATGGGTGGTCTACACCATCCTAAATGGCTTTGGTTCTCACTTAGTTGGCTTGAGGACAGAATTCTTGAGGTTGTCAGAGTGACCTTTTGGTGTTTGTATAGATGTATGTGTGAGCATGTGTGTGTGTAACTGTGTATACATATGTGTATGCATGTGCGTGGAGGCCAGAGGTTACCTCAGGTTTTGCAATCTCTCACTCTTCATTTTATTTATTGATAAGGTCTGGCCTTGAACCCAGAGCTCACTGATTGCTAGGCAGTTTGCCCCATGGATCCGTTCGTCTCTGCCTCCCATGTGCTGGAATTCTAGGCAAGTGAGTGTCAGGGGTCCAAACTCAGGTGTCCATGCTTAGATAGAATAAGCTATCTCTTGGGCCATCAGAGTGACTTTTTAAAAATATCTTTATTATTTATAAGTAGATACATTGTATGAGCAAATCTTGTGGTGGTACCCCCATTTCCCTCCTCTCTGTCCCCAACCCACTGGGGACCCTCCTTGGTGTGCATACTGGATCTGTCCTTGAGGGTAGGGGTTATGAATTGCACCAGAGGGAGCCAGTTTTTTCCCCCTGTTGTTGCTGGGGGGGGGGCAATGTCTTTGGCTATCCTCCCCCACCATAGAGTGGCTCTTAAAGTAGGATTTCATGAAAAAAATAATGATACCTTCCATTCTGGACTGAATTGCTATTTTGATCTTTTAGTCCAAGTCTTTAAGGTGCTATTTTGATAGCAGTGCATTGGGCCCAAAATTTGTTCCGTGAAAACTCAGCAAACAAATACTATTCTTTTCTGAGTCACATTTCAAAACAAAGAGCAAATGAGGTGATTTATTCTTAAAAATTTCTCTACACTTTAGTAGTAGATTAGAAATAACCAGGATACTAGTGATGAAAGGGACCCATTGCTACATCAGCTCTTTCCTTGGAGCATTTTCTGATTTGCATTATGCCTCTTTTATCTCTCTTTCATCCATTTCTGGACATCTATCTTTCAAGGTCAGGTTGCTCCATTGAAGGAAATTAACATCTAAACAAGTCTTTACTATATACTAGACATGATCTGCTTTCATTTCCTGACTTAACCCTCATGGGAGATACTGTTAGCCCCATTGTGCAGGTGAGAAAACCAAGGCTTAGGAAGGTCAAAGGACAACCTCAAAGACACATACCTCTGCTCCAATTCTGGAGCAGAATTGCTAAGCTGAATATATGGCTAATGGTCCCCAGTTCAGGCCCAGCTCTTCCCAAGTGCTCCTCTCATGACTCGTCATACAGTGTCACACACTGAATTCTCCTTTTACTGTTGTCTGTAGCATGTATTTACAAAGTTCCCATCCCCATGCAAACATCATGAATTTTTGACAGGTTTTCTTTTGCTATCTTGAATTCCTACTTAATTCGGGTGCTTTGTGCATTTTCTTTTCAGGTATATTTAAACTTGGTCAAAGTACAGGTCACACCTAAAATGCTTGCAATGTCACCCTCCACAAGAGATCTGCTGTGTCACCTGGTCATTTGCCACAAGAAGCTGAGCCCACGTGGAGGGCAGGACCTACAGTTCTCTTCATGTCTCCATGTGAGGCCTGTGTGCATGAGCGCTCTGAAATCTCCTGGAGCTCCGATTGACAGGTGAGATTCACCCACTTCTTCGCCATATCCAGAAAGCTGGAGGCATTTTAGGAAGACCCCTCCCCAGAAAACAGGGTCTGGTAGATAGCCAGTATAGAAGCATATAAGATAAATTTGTTTTCCTCTCTGGAGATTACATAGAAAATGCAAGCAGAACTTGCTAAGTGGTTTCTGTGTTCTTGGAGTTGTCATTTTTGTCACTGTGTTTGGCTGTGAAGCTGATTTTCACACAGGTCTGGTGGCTGTTAAAGTAAACACGGGTGTAGTATTAATATCCCCTGCATATATTTAGGTAGAACTGACATCCAGTTGAAGTCAAGTGGTTTGCTTACTCATAGTTCTTGGAAACTGTACACAGACAGACTTAATACTTATGTTTCCCACATAGATTTTTCCAACCGACAGTATCTCCTCCTCAACTTTTACAGTTTCACAAATTTAAGCACACAAATATGCTTAAAATATCAAGTGAGTAATTGGAAGCCACTCTGTTTTTGAGGATCTGCCAGGCCCACTCTGCACATGCTTATGAAATCTTTAGTTCTTGACGGGTTGGGAATTCATTCGTCCCGTCGGATTCGTAGGTCATGCCCTGCTAATAAGTAGACATGTATTTTTCTTAATTGCTCACCCTTATTGCATCAGAATCCTCACTGGATTACTGGGTTGACTTCAGCCCCTTATCATCAGCTTCCAGCA
The DNA here is from genome assembly GCA_004024765.1 of Zapus hudsonius. Lineage (NCBI taxonomy): Eukaryota > Metazoa > Chordata > Mammalia > Rodentia > Dipodidae > Zapus > Zapus hudsonius. The sequence goes on along the minus strand of PVHP010030510.1, from coordinate 7,358 downwards.
TGTCGTAGGAACGAGGGATGCCCCTGCCAACATGTGCAGCCATGATTGTTCCAGCTGACTGAAGGCTGGTGGCATCTTGGGACTACATTTGGCATTTGGATGTCACGCTGTTTCTGTAGCCCCCAAGTTGAACTTCCCAAACTGTGAGTGATGCATTCTTCTCTTCTGTAGTAATGATCTAATGGCAGCTTCATAGCCCTCTCTGTGGATGACTGTTGCACATAAAACATTGGGTTCAAAGACATGTAGTAAATCTAATCTTTGACTTTAAGAAGTGTGCAGCCTGTCTGGGAAGGGCCAATTAAAGACCCAATGATGTAAATAAAAATTCAACATAAGATCCTGGAGAGATGGCTCACCTCACGAGCATGAGGTACTGAGTTCAGATCCCCAGTACCCACATCAAATGCCATGTGTCTGTGATCCCAGTGCTGGGGAGGCAGAGATAGGTGAATCCCTGGAGCTTGCTGGTTAACTAGTTTAGCCCAATTGGTGAGCTCATAGTTCAGTGGGAGACCCTGTCTCAAAAAGTAAGCTCAGGAGAGTGACTAAGGAAGCTACCCAACAGCATCAAGCCAGAGCCTCTATATTCATGTGCACACATGTTCACACACACACACACACACACACACACACACACACACACACACACACACACACACACACCACACAGGTCAACTTAAAGAACTTCCCCCAAATACTCACTAATTGCCAAATGCATGGTGATTATAGGAACTAAAGGAGGGGATGTCACCCTGTTCTGAGTTAGCAAGACAGTCACTGAACAGCACCAGGAAGTGTCCTGGCACATGGTCAAATAAACCCCAAATCATTTTAGCTCATCCGAAACCTCTGAGTATTGTCATTGATCGCATTACGCCTACAATCAGCCCACTCTGTTCTCTGTCTGTTTAGCTCATCTTGGATGCCTGCTGGGGAGGGGTAGTATTTTCCTTCCTGCATTTCTGAGACCAGTGCTTCTAGGAATTTTATGTCTTCAGTACTATTAAAGATTGGATTTGTTTCCCCTGCTGTATGGTCTAAACGGATATGGTTTAAAAGCTGTTTATAGATTGATCCTGTTTGTTACCTGTGCCCTGAACTCTATTCCTGCTTCTAAGAAGGCTAACCTGGAGGGGGTGTTTTGATTGTGTTGAAATTTTGGTTTAATGAAAGACCATCTGAACATGATACATTTATCTTCCTAATCCAGCATGATACCTCACATTTTTGTTCCTTGATGATCGCATTTCCCAGGTATTCTAGAACAAAACTCAACAGTGTGAGGCTATCTCAGGTTCTTTTTTTTTTTATTGTCCATAATGAGTTACAACATTTATTTAGTGGGCAAACAATGAGTTGTTATCCCCAATTCCCCACTGCCCTCCCCTCCCCCCTCAACTGGACAACCTCCTCCATGGGTCGTCTGGATCAGTCCTTGTGACAGGGGACCATGGATAGACTAGTAATCAGCCAGGTTCTCCTGTCTGTACCTCTGGATACTCTCCCCCACCACGGCTCTCACAATCTTTCCGCCCCCTCTTCCGCATAGTTCCCTGAGTCGTGGTGGATGAGCAATAAGTTTGCTTTAAGGTTGTGAGCCTAGGGGTCTTTGTGTCTAAAATCGTTGGCTTCTGTTCCACTGGCTAATCCTGTGTTGATTTAATGGCTGTGGCTGTGGGCCCCTTGTTCATCTAGTCTTTCTCTGCGGAGTTCCATTTGGATCCTCCATTGTATGACTGTGGTGGCCCCTCTCTTGCCAGAATCTCAGCTATCGGCCTACGGTCGGTTGGTAGGGTTAGATGAGCCCCAGCTCTCTCGCAGCATCCTGAAAGATAAAAACACAATCTCAATCGGAGAGTGAGATCAGTGTAGGTTAACAAATATACACAATTTTAGATTACCAGGATTCGAATTTTAGTAGCCTCCCTATCAATTGGTCCCATAATGCATCTTGTCTCAGGTTCTTATTCTGTAGCGTCTGATTTCATTTGCTGATTCTCAGCCTTTAGCTTGTATTGGAGTCATCCTACTCAGATTCAGCAGGTTAAGGGGCCTTCTATTCTCCATGTTAGAAAGCACACCTTTTCAATTTTACCACTTAACCTATTGAGTGTTTATTGAGATGGGTTTTCTCCCTTACCCTACTGGTATTATTTATTATGCTAATATGAAGCCACTCATTCCTAGGGACCTCAACTGCATGGTGGGGGAAAGAATTCTTTAAGAAGCTCTTGAATTTGGGCTGGGGAGATGGCTCATTGGCTAAAGGCACTTGCTCTGAAAACCTGCCAATTGGAGTTCATATCCTTAGTAAACACACGCATAAAGCCAGACACAAAGTGACATATGCGTTTACAATCCCAGTTTGCTCAAATCAATGGGAGGTGGGATCAGGAGAATCCTGAAGCTCGTGGGCCAGTAGCAAACAACAGAGACCCTGTCTCAAACAAGATGGAAGGTGAGGACCAACAGCCAACAGCCTCCGATTGTTCTTGAGCAAGAGCACACACCCACCTACACAGATAATAAAAATTAATAATAATAATAGTATAGGCTGCTGAATTTGAATTAAATTAGCTTACATCTCACTTAATGTTGTTCTGTCTGTCTTGGTTGGTGCCCTTGGTCTACAGGTAAGGGATGTGTAGGGCTGTTTCACTGACATCCTCAGGATATCATCCTTCCTTCATCCAAAAGCCAGTGTGGGGCTTTTCAGTTTTATCCTATGGTCTGGGACAAACCATGTGGCAGAATAGAGTGACGTCACTGCTGAGGTCTTATGGGCTCTGAGATATCTTGGGGGAGAAGAGAGTGATGTCATTGCTGATAGGCTCTGAGATGTCTGGGGGATAATTCTTTAATAACTTAGAAAATCTCTTCTCTGGTGACTGATCTGTAAGAAATCATTTTTTAATGCATGGAAAAGGTATCACCATTATTTCCTGAAACCTGTTTATTACGGAAAACTTAAAACACACACACACACATACACACACACACGGAGAAAGAAGTAAAAATAATCCCTGCAGTGCTCATTGGGCCCCACCCCACAGTGAGCCTGAATGTATGTATCTCCATGGTCTTCAAATTTACAACTTTAAAATTCATACCGTGCACAAAATTTTATGCCTTGTTCTTCTTGGTGAAGGTGATAGCCTTCACATTTTGCTTTATTTTCAAAAGTTTCTTAAAATTACTGAATAATACCCCCCCCAAACTTTTCAGGGTATTGTATTTGAATGCCCGTTCTGCATACTAGCTTAATGATTGCATTCTAACCTAAGTAACTGTGGAACCAATGAAAAGCAATATACGAATGAATTGTCATTAAATTCCACCCAAGGGTCTGGGGAGATGGCTCAGTGGGTAAAGTGTTTGCCTCACAAGCATGAGGACCTGGGTTTGATCCCCAGAACTCATGTAAAAATGTCAGGTATGGTGGTGCATGCTGTCAGCCCAGGGCCACAGAGGGGCTGAGGATGTGGAAAGGGGCAGATCCCTGGGGTCAGCTAGTCTCACCTGCCTCTAGGCTAAGAAGAGACCCTGTCTTGTTAAAAAAATAAAGATGGGCCAGGCATGGTGGCTTACATCTTTATTTAATTCCAGCACTTGGGAGGCAGAAGTAGGAGAATTACTGTGAGTTTGAGGCTAGCCTGGGACTACAGAGTGAGTTCCAGGTCAGCCTGGGCTAGAAAGAGATCCTACCTCAAACAAACAAACAAACAAACAAACAAACAGAAACAAACAAAAAACAGATGGATGGCATTCCTGAGGATGACAGCTGAGGTTATCCTCTAGTCTCCACATACATGCTGACACACATGCACCTGCACATATGCACCTGCACACACACACCTGTACACACATGCGCCTGCACACCTGTGCACACACACCTGCACACACACACACCTGAACACATGCACCTGCACACACACACACACACCCATTCACATATGCATGCAGGGAAAGCTATCCTGTTTTGGGATGCACCCAGTGAGTGCAAGTGAGCCAGAGTAGACGTCTCCATGACTTCCAGTTTCACTCACATCTATTTTAATATTAAATATTAAATAAGATGATCACTAATTATACTAATATTGACATGAGACTACAGAAATAATCAGAGTGTTGAATGACTCCACTGGTCTAAGGAGATGAGGCATAAGGGTTCCTGGAAGAGGAGGCGGCTTTTATGTGTTATAAGGGCTAAATTGACAGTTCTTGGCTGGTGGTAAATAGAAAAAATTAGAGGCTCAGAGGTTTGAAACACGGAGGTATGTTGGAGTGCCTGAAAACCTGAAATATTAATAAGGATGACTTGTAGAGAGTAAGCTTAAAGAGGCTGGGGCAGGCTGAGGTCAGTGGACAGAAAGCCTCAGTAGCCTGGGGTGGTGGACACTGAGAACAGCCAGACCCTCTAACATATCTGCATCGACCAACGTCAACTTGGGCTTCAGGTGCTGTAAAGCTGCCCAGTCTTCTTAAGAATTGTGATGCTGGGGAGGTAGATGGCTCAGTCGATAAAACACTTGCTGAATAAATATGAGGACCCAAGTTCAGATCCAAAGCACCCACCTAAAAGCTGGGGATGGTGCACGCTGGTAATCATCCCACAGCTGGGAGGCAGAGACAGAAAGATCCCAAGGGCATGCTGACTAGCTAATGTAGCTGAATGGGTGAACTCCAGGTTCAGTGAGAGACTTTCTAAAAAAGTAAGGTGGAGATCAGTCAAGGCAGGCCCCCAATGTCAGCCTCCATGTGCACATGTGTACACACACGCAGGTGCACACACACACACATGTGCACCTTCACACAAGCATGCACCCAATAGGCACACCCCCACCCAAGAATGTTTTAATTACATGCTTTTTCAGTTGTGATTTCCTCAACCTGAGTTAGTGGTGATTATTTGCCATGCCTACAATAATTGGTTGGTGTGTTATTTTGGGTTCCCCTAAGACAAGGGTTTGAGCACAGGTAATTTAATTGTGAGGCGATCCCAGGAGAAGGGAAGTGAGATGAGAGGAAGGGAAGGAAAGGCAGCCAGGATCATCACTGCTGTGGGTGCCCAGAGCTTTCCCCTAGCTGGGGATTTGGGGAACTCTTGGAAACATAGCCTTCAGATTATTCCACCTGAGGGACCAGGGGGCTGGTTTATATACCGATTCCTGATGGTCATTAGTGATGGGTTGCTGGGAGGCAGTGTTGGTTGCTTGCTACCTATGGAGGCAGATAAAGCTCTCCAGTAAAGAGGCACAGATGGAAGGTTGTCCAACACGCAGGGCAGTAAGGGTGTTGACGAGCTCTGCTATGAACATTTTGTACCATAGACATCCTAAAACAAGGTTATTTTGATTTATGAAGTTTTCACACATGTATATATGTTGAACGCATTTTCTCATAGACCCCATCATCTTCTCCCTTGAACTTCTCCACTCTTAGGTCCTTTGTCCCCCTAGATGGTGTCACTTCCACTGAATGTCATATATGCACACATGATTTTGTTTGTCTACCTTTCACAAAGGAAGGAAAACACGATGTTTGTCTTTCTGAGATTGGCTTAATTCACTTAATATAATCATTTTTAGTTGTATACGTTTTGTTTGCAAATGATTTATTTGGGATGGCTGAAAAAAATCCATTGTGGATATATGGCACATTTTATTTATCCATTCTTCTGTTGCTGGGTACCTGGGCTGCTTTCAGAATTTACCAACGTCAACAGTGCTCGAATAAACATGGATGTGCACATAGAGTCCTTCAGGGAAATAATACCCGGGAGTGAAACAGCTGAGTCATATGGATGTTATATTTTATTTTATTTTTTTTTAAAAGAAACTTCCATGTTGACTTCCACAGTGGATGGACCAGTCATGTTCCCACAAGCAGTGATTAAATTCCCCATCTGTCCACATCCTCGCCAGCACTGGTTATGTGTTTTCATCATGGCTGGGGTAAGATGGAATCTCGATGGATTTTTTTTTTTTTTTTGGTTTTTCGAGGTAGGGTCTCGCTCTAGTCCAGGCTGACCTGGAATTCACTATGCAGTCTCAGGCTGGCCTCAAACTCATCGAGATCCTCCTACCTCTGCTGGGATTAAAGGTGTGTGCCCCCACGCCCAGCTCGATGGAGTTTTGATGTGTTTTCCAATCATGTTTCAAAGCTGCTTTTCACCCCACCAGCCTTTTTACTCTTTGACAAATACCCGTAAAATCCTAAGAACAATGGAGTCTGACTACCTGTCTTGTTGAAGCATCTCTGATTTCATGTGTCTGCAGCCTCGCTTAAATCCCCAGTGAATCACCACATTCCCCGTTGCTCCCAAGGCAGCCCATCACTTCTCTGGAAGGTTCTCTAAGAGTTCACCTAGACCTGTGTCTCTGCCCTCTGGCTGCTTGGAGAGCCTCATTCTTATTTGTATGATGTATTAGTTTCCTTCTCCTCGGTGTGAACAAAATACCTGACCAGGAGTATCTTGAGGAAGGAAGGGTTTAATTTTGGCTTACCATTCAAGGAGATTTGTTCATTATGATGGGACAGCATGGTGGGCTGGCTGATCACGTTTCAGCCATAAGTAGGAAGCAGGGACCCAGCAACAAGTGAGGCCAGGCTACCAAACCTTTAAGGCTCCACTTCAGTGACCCACTTCCTAAAGGTTCCATGACCTTCCTGAACAGTCCCTTCAGCTGGGGACCAAATGTTCAGACCCATGAACTTACGGGGGTCATTTTACATTCAAACGACAATATATGGGTTGCCAAACTGGCAGTGTGCCCCTTGGGGACCTTTAATGTGGTATAGTAACTCAGGACCCAATGGGGGCGGGACTCTGGCAAATAAACCAAGCACATTCTTTTTTTAATTCATTTTCAAGCAGAGAGAGAGAGAGAGAGAGAGAGAGAGAGAGAGAGAGAGAGAGAGAGAGAGAGAGAGAGAGAGAGAGAGAGAGAGAGAGAAACAAGCAAGCACCAGGGCCACCACTTTGTGGGCCCGTTCCATGTGGGTCCTGGGGAACTGAACTCAGGGCCTTAGGCACTGGAGGCAAGTGTCTCAACCTCTAAGCCATCTCCCCAGCCACCCAAGAACATTCTTACCAGGCCAATCCCACTGTGGTGTGTGGAGGTGTGAGGACCCTGCTCTACGTGGCATCCTTCAGCCACTGTAGACAAGTATGACATCCATCCCAAGGGTCCTCCATATCACTGCCCGTCGCCCGCAGAGGGCAGTGATCACACCCACACACACCACAGTGGGATTGGCCTGGTAAGAATGTTCTTGGGTGGCTGGGGAGATGGCTTAGAGGAACCTAAACCAGGCTTTCTGACAAGCTGCATAAGATCGTAGCTTCCCAGACC
>PVHP010030509.1:0-21663 GCA_004024765.1 Zapus hudsonius | reverse complement strand
GCACTGTTCACCCTCCATCCCTGCTCTGTCAGCACTGTCTACCCTCCATCCCTGCTCTGTCAGCACTGTGCATCCTTCATCCCTGCTCTGTCAGCTCTCACGCTCCATCACTGCTGTCAGCACTGTCCACCCTCCATCCCTGCTCTGTCAGCACTGTCCACCCTCCATCCCTGCTCTGTCAGCACTGTGCACCCTCCATCCCTGTTCGGCATGGCTTTTTATGAACCCACCACCTACTCTGTTGTGGCGCAGGCACCGTCTCAGCAGTTCTTCGGCCATGTCATATTTGGCTGACTGAATATAAGCATCGGCAAGCAGCAGCCAGCTCTTCTCAAACTCCTCAGCATCAATAGGGTTCCAAGTCATCTTTGCAATCCGCTTGAGCTGGTTTCTAGCTCTGGGAGTCTCCTTCAAGATCATGTAGGCGGTTGCCATTCCCAAGAGGGCTGGGATGTGATCCTTCTGTAAGAAAACAGAATTTGAGAGCCCAGGAGGCACAATCTAAATGACTTCTGTTCAGAAGAACAGGCGTGGAAGCAGGAAATGTGACACTAAACTGGTGTGTGTGTTCCATGATCGCTGTGACTGCTTCCCCTTCTTAACTTAACAGAGCAGGCGATCTCAAACGACTGCAGGGAAGCTTGACCAGGCACTATGTGGTCAAATGAATTAGTAACTATGCAGATGCTAGAAGCATGAAAGGATAGCAATTAGTACAATGTGACTTTTAATGGGATTGAAAGAGTATTATTTTGGTTTTGTATGTAAACAAAAGAATAAAATTCTTTTTCATTATTAGGTGTCTTGAGAAGTTTTTATTTCAGTTTTAGAATTTTGCCTCCTTATTTCTTCCACCTGTCAAACAGGAGTATTTCATTGACCTGAAAATGATGATCCTGTTATTGTTTTTTTTACCCACCCTTCTTTTATGAAAAACAAATATCTTATCCCAGGGAAATTTGGCAATGGAAATGTTATAAATATGGTATGCAATTAATCAATCATTTAGAACTTAGAAGAAACAAGTGCATGCCTTGAAGCAGGCTTTAAGATGCCCAATAAGGTCTATAAAGCACAGTATTCTATCCAACAGAGTTCATGGCCAGTAAATGCAGCTCCGTGAACCAGGAGGGTAGTAGAATTGTTAGAACTGTGTCTAGAAAACTAGCTTACAGAAGCACTGGTGCGTATGCTCCTGACTAAACTGCTGTGCCTCTTAAATTTCAGCAGTGGGATTGTTATACTTTCAGAGGGAGGGAGGTCTCAGCTTAACAATGACATTAGAAATTATATCATGAAATTAACAAAGATTGTAAGACTGAATCTTGGCAACTATTAAGGTATATTGAAAAAGGAGAGTGCAATGATAAAATGTCCATTCCAACACTGATTCTGGTTAGAAGTTAGAGATTACCCTGGGAGAGAGAACAGAAGTTCATCAGGACTTGAAATCAGGAGGAATAGAAGACTTTCTTGGCTCATTAATATGTCTGTTAATATCTAGTATGTTCTCCCCAATAAGGTATGGCAAAACAGTTTTATTAGAGTGACAAATTAAGCCAATAGTAGATGTTGAAGACATAGTAAGAATGCTATCAATTATGAAGCTTCATGCTGGGAGAGTACAGAAAATAGAGGCTTGCTATTATTTATCAGCCATGTCTTAAGATGGCCAAGAAAGAGAAGGGTCCTTAAAAAGGTCCCACACCTACTCAAAAAAATCCCACATTACACACGTAAACTAATCCATACAGCTTGAGTCTGATGAGAATCACTCTTCACAGCTCCATCAATCCCAAGTGAAAGTTCCTAAAACAGCAAGTCTGAGCTTGAATCTCTCTGCATTAGACCATAAATCTTGGTATGGACTTCACAGTTCTTTTTATCGTGTCTGTAGAGCATACTTCTTCCTTCCACCCCAGCAGGCAAGATTCAAGTGTGAACAATATAGTTCTGTTAAAATCTGCACACATGGCTCAAGGTGCAACAAGCATTTGGGCCAAGTGTCTTCCACTATGTCACATACCTCTGAGTGACACTTTGAATTATACCAGCACAGATTTACCACTTCATTTACAAGAAATTGTCCTTTTTTTGCCTATGAAAAATGTACTTTATCTTAGTTTTTCAAATCATACTTGCTTTTTGAATCATAGCTCCTGTATGAGTCTCACAACTTTCTTTACATTACCTCCTATAGCACTTTTATTTACTACTCAAAGATAATTTTTTCTTTGTATTGGTCACTCTATACAGTATGTTTGTCCTGTTTTCTGAATATTATGAGAAATTTGAAAATAGGAACCAAACATTACTTAATTTTGATTCCCACGAGGCTTAGCACCCACTGAGTGCTTAATAACACCTATCACATTGAATTGATGCAGTCTGATTTAGAAGAAAAGATATAAGACAAAAATGGTGTTGATGTAATTTTAGTTCATTCATAAGTATGCTTGGGTAATTGTGACAGTAAACGGTGTAAAGAATGGTGCATCAGTAATGATGGCAAGTATGATAAAAAAAATATAGTCTTATCAACACTGGAGACTGTTCAAGGAAATACCTGGACTGGGATTCACTACATTTGTCTTTTCTCCTTTTTAAACTTTAAGAATAGTGGATTTACTCAAATCAAACTCATTGCTTCACAACATTCAGGGGCACGGCATCTTATGCTTTTAGATTTTTCTTGGACTTACATGAATAGTCAACAGCTGACATCGACCTGCTGCAGAAGGACAACTCATTACAGTCCACTGCAGAGAACATTATTTTCATATCTGCAGAAAAGCTCAATATAGTTCACCCTCAAGAACACTATCTCCAATTCAACACAGTTCACCCCTGACAACATTATTTCCATGTCTACAAAAGGGCTCAACACAGTCTATTCCTGAGAACACTAACATTATTTTTATATTTGCAGAAGGCCAATTCAATACTGTTGTAGTCAGCTTCTCATTGCTGCATCAAAAAGAACCCAACCAAAAGCAGCTCGTAGAAGGAAAGGGTTTATTTTGGCTTACAGGCAAGCGGAAGTTTCAAGATGGCAGGGAAAACAACAGCATGAGCAGAGGGTGGACATCTCCTCCACCACAGCACTGCAAAGAGTGGCAGGAAAGTGTGCCAAAACCTGGCAAGGGGAAGCTGGTTATAACCCCTATAAGCCCATCTGCAACAACACACCTCCAACAAGGTTCCAATTCCAAAACTGCTATCAGCTGGGGATCAAATATTCAGAACATATTAAGTTTATAGGGAACACCTGAATCAAACCACTACAATCTGTCCCTTCCCCCACCCATAAACTGGTAACCATACATGATGTAAAATGCAATACATTCGGTCCAACTTCAAAAAGTTCCCATAGCTTTTTATCCATCCCAATGATATTCAAACATCCTTATAATCTAAGGTATTTAACTGAGCCTTAATATAAAAACAAATAAACAACCCCCCAAAAACAGAAACAAAAAAGCCCATAATGACACAGAACAAATTCACACTGCAATAGATGGGCATAGCAAAGACAGATTGAAACAATACAAGATTTAAAACAAACAGGGCAAACATCAAACTCTAACTTCAAGTCTGATAATTCTCTCTGGAGTTCCAATTCTGCCTCTCCAGTTCAGCTACTCACAGTACAGGAAAACTTCATCTGGGGCTGGCAGCTCTCCTTGGCAGCCATCCCATAGTCCTGGCATTTCACTGGGTTTCCACTGTAACCCATGGTTCATCCTCATGGTTCCATTGGGCTTCAGCACAGGCAATCCAACACACCTGCTTCACATTGCCTATTGCTATTTCAAAAAAAAAAAAAAAAAAAAAAAACCACAAATCCATGTTGCAAGTCCAATGACCCTCTCTTCCTGCATTTGTTATACTCCATAGTACCAGGTGGGCCACCAACTTGTTAATCCAGGGGGGAACAAAGCCAACATTGAAGAACAGGGAAACTTCAACATTCAGGCCCCCTAATTCAAAAGATTTTGCATGCTTCCTGCTGTCCCAATGCAGATCACCTGGCCCAGTCTCAATGGTTGTAATTTCTCAAACAATTGCAGCTGGACGAGCAGCAGTTTTGGCCCAAAGATTTCATTTCTTTCTGTGTCATCTCCATCTGCTCACACTAGTCCATTTCTATGCAATGCAACCCTGCACAGGTTCTCAGGACACAGGCAGAATGCAGCAAGCCTCTACATAAACTGCTTCCAGACCAGTCCTGACAAAGTTCTTTCTCACCCTTGTAAACCACCTCACAGTCCATAGTCCTCACTGCATTCAGGTCTTTCAACTCTGACCAGAATGGTCCATCAAACTGTACTTACAGCACTGCAAGATGACTTTTAGGCCAAGATTTCAAATCTGTCCACATTCCTTCTACAAATCAATTTCAAAAGGCCAAAGTGACAAAATCGGGATTCTAGCAGCAACGACTTATCCCACTCTCTGGTACCAAAACTGCTGTAGTCAGCTTTCCTGTTGAGGCTCAGAAAAGAATCTAACCAAAAGCAGCTTGTGGAGGTAATGGGTCAATTTTTTGGCTTGCAGACTGAGGGGAAGCTCCAAGATGGTAAGGAAAGTAATGGCATAGGAAGGTGGTAGACATCACCTCCGCCACAGTACTGAAAACAGTGGCAGGAAAGTGTGCCAAACACTGGCAAGGGGAAGCTGACTATAACCCCCATGTTGCGGTCAGCTTTCTAGTTGCTGCGCAGAAAGAACCCAAGCAAAAGTGGCTTGTGGAGGAATGGGTTTATTAGACTTATGGACTCGAGGGGAGACTCCATCCTGGCAGGGAAAACGATGGCATGAGCAGAGGGGTGGACATCACCTCTGCCACAGCACTGGAAACAGCAGCAGGAAGGTATGCCAAATACTGGCAAGGGGAAGCTGGCTTATAACCCCAAAAGCCCGCCCCCAACAACACAGCTTCATCAAGGTTGTAAAACCCAAACTGCCATCAGCTGAGGATCAATTACCCAGAACACATTTGTTTGTGGGGGACACCTGGATCAAACCATGACACCCCATAAGCCCACCCACAACAACACAGCTCCACTGATGTTCTAATACCTAAACTGCCACCAGCTGGGGATCCAGCATTCAGAACATATTAAGTTTATGGGGGACACCTGGATCAAACCACTACAAATACAGTCTACCCTTGAGAACATTTCTCCATGTCTGCAGAAGGGCTCAACACAGTCCACCCTGGAAAGCATTATCTCTGTATCTGCAGAAGGCCAATTCAACATAGTCTACTCCTGAGAACATTGTCTCATGTCTGCAGAATGCTCTGCTCTGTGTGGTACTGAGGCAGATGCTATATTGGTGTTTTGCCCCAGAGGTGACTTACAGTATTAATGAAGCCTCCATCTAAGACAGCTGTGCCCAAACCTCTGACATTTCAATCTCCCCAGGGTTCTGGAAGGTGGGAACAGGGATAATTGTAGAGGGTTTCTGGTAATCTAATTGCTACCACTGTGACCTCTGGGTATCCTGAGCGATACAACATTATTAAGTTTTTCAGTGGTTTCAAGCTGTGTGGAAGAACAGACATGAAACCTAGTGATGCTGTTGAGACATTGATATCACTAACTGCATTGGTTGACTCCAGAAGTCCTTCTCTGATAGTGTGCGTGGGAAGGAAATCTGGAACACACAGAGTAAGGCAGGAAGTGGATATCTTTAGTGACCTTCCAAGAATAAAAATATTACAATAACAAAAAGATTCCAGGAGACTATTTCACTTGGAAGTCTTAGCTGTCAGTATTGATCTCACTTGGCTCCACAGCTGGAATCGTTCCAGGAATACATGTGTGAAAAGGTGGGCAAGGAGGCAACCAAGCTCTTACTGCCACTAAGTAAGTCAACCTAGGTGGCACTTATGACACGGTAACTCTACAGAAAATAAAAATTTTCCCTTCATAATTCTCTTGTGCTCTTCTGAAGGATTCCTTCTGTGGAATTCAACATCCCCATAGAGATAAACGCACAATCACACTTCAAGACAGTCTAATGGAAACAAAGGCACCTTGAGTAAGATTATGTGAAAATATACATCTACTTTTCAAGTCCTTTTTCAAAAATTGGTTAATTACTCAAAACACATACTTCCATACCTTCAAGGAAAGATACAAAGAGTTGACAAAGAAGCACTAACCTCAGAGGCAGCTATCTCGGTGAAGGCTTTTAGTGCTTGCTCAACATTAGACTTCTGTTTGGTAGCCATCAAACAGTAGTTTTCCATGATGCGAAGTTGAACGTGACCCTGGATGGTCTGTGGCTTCAGTTCTTTAAGGAGTTTTTCTGCTGTTCTCACTGCTAACTGCACAGATTCTTGCTTCTCATTTGCATTGCTGCATACATGAAAAGCAGGTCACTTGTGTCTCTTACTAATGACAGAAATTGGGCAATATTGGAATAAGAGCTTTAGGGCACTAGCTTCTCGATATCCTTCATTTAAGATTGATGGAGTTATACACATACAGTTAAGCAAAACTACTATATCCTCTGTGAAACAACATTAAGCCAAGGTTTACTATAGAATGGAAACCAAAAGTAGAGACTAGCTACAAGCTGCAAATACTCATTTCAGCTAATATAAAACTAGAATAAAAGTAGAATCCTGATTGCCTAGCACATGTGAGGCCTGGGTTCAATCCCTAACACCACAAAAAGGAAAAAGAAAAATCCAAGTAGAATCATATAATTGTAACATGGTCTCCTATACTTGGAAAGTACAAGACAAGGAGAAGTTAAGGGCCAGCACTGTGATGCTGTATATGACTCACTGAATGTATTCAATAATTGAAAAAACTAAGCTCAGAAGGGGAAGTGATTTGTTAAATATCACATAGTTAATAAATGGTAAATTTGTAATCTGAATCTAAATTTATCAAGTAAATAATCTCTCTGCTTTCTCCACTGTACTGCCCATCAAACTTTCAGTAAATTTCAAGTATAATAACAATTCAAATATTTGATAGCAAGTTTCTCTCTCTCTCTCTCTCTCTCTCTCTCTCTCACACACACACACACACACACACACACACACACACTAACAAAAGAAATTGAACTCTCCAAAAAACCAGAGCTCTTTGTCTTTCCACAGGCCTCTCAGCCTTGTCAATTTACCGCTCATCTTCTCCAGAGGTGGTCTTTGGCTTCTGCAACTGTCCAACTTTGGCTGTCTTTTCTGACCCCTCTACTCCAGACCTCTTAAGTGTTAGCACACCCAATGTTTGGTTCTCAGATTTCTGCTACTGCATCAACTTGCAAGAGCTTTGCATCTGCAGTTGCCTCCTAAATCTGCAGGCGTACAGCAAACTCCCCTTCTGGAGTCTTGTTTTCAACTACTTATTGAAGATCGCCACTGGGCAGCTCACAAGACTGCACCAGCACTTGTTACTTCAATCTTCATGAAACAAAGCATACAGGCGGTTTCCAGTTTAAAATTTCACTGGTCTACAAACCTCGAAGCCAACCCCTCAGCAGTTCTAATCTCCCAGCCCTGCCCACGTTTTCTGCCGACAGTGGTGCACTGCTGATCTCTATGGCCTCTTGCCATCCTGACCTCCAGTTCACTCATCTACCATGCGGGAGACTGAAGGGTTTCAGGTACTGTCTTGCACCGGGAATATAGTACATGCTGCTAAAGGCTCTTACATTGCTGTCTCATCTTTATACATTTCCTCCAAGCCTTGCCCAGTTCTGAGGAGAAGAAAGCACCAAATAGAGCATGATGGAAACCATCATTTGCTGGCATAACCCAAGTGAACAGCAATAGCATCAGACCAAGCCTTGCGTCACATCAGTCAGGCTGAGGTGAGCTCACTTCACAATGCTTTTTCAGGGAAGTAAGACGGTGCATATAATAAATGATGCAACAGAAGGCTTGCATAAATGACCACTTGTTAAATTGTTAAGATTATTGTGGTGGCAATTTTATTATAGAGATCAAATTCTAAAATTAAACTTATTTTTTAGAGAAATTAGGAGAATGCCTTCATAGCACATTGATTTCATGCCTAATACAGAGAATTTTGTTGTTGTTAAGTATGTCATTTTAGCTATATTTTACCCATATGGCTTTTCCTTAGTACAATCTTAGAACTTAGGTCTCTTTGGCTTCTCTGGCTATGATCCCCAATAAGTGTTTAAAACCGTGCCAAAGGGAAGATGTCAAGCACTACTCACCTCAGGCTTACATCCAGGTTTTCAAACACTTCACCTCCAATAGTTTCATTATCTGGATTCAGACAGATTTCTATCATATTATAGAGGGCATTTTGGCCCCAATCGCTATCTTTCCGAGCTTTATTAAAATGTCGAAGGGCATCATTTGGTTCTCCAGTATACCTTATCAAATGTTTAAAAATATATATTAATTACTGAGTACAAAATGTCATGGTAGTTCATGATACTATGCTTGGTAAATAAAACTATTAAAATATTTTTAATTAAAAATAAAAGTCTAGGGATGGAGAGATGGCTCAGCAGTTAAGGCACTTGCCTCTAGTGCCTAAGGCCCCACGTTCAATTCCCCAGTACCCACATATGCCAGACCCACAAGGTGGTGGCGCTGGTGTGCTCTCTCTCTCTCTCTCTCTCTCTCTCTCTCTCTCTCTCTGCTTGAAAATGAATAAATAAAATATTTTTTTAAAAGTCTATATACTTTCTCCAACATGAGACAAAATCCTATTATGACGTAGGATGTATTTGCCAAGAGCTTTACCACAGATGTAGTCCTTTACAGTACTGAAATCCTGGCTCCAGCTTTACTCTGCAATTGTACTTCTCAGCCATTGAGAAATATCTTGGAATATCATTAAGTCTTCCACTTCTTCTTAGGAGATCAATCAAACGAGATAAAGTCATAAAGTTATCTAGAAAGAAGCAATATTTCAGATATAGGCATATTTTAAAACATGGTAAAATGATCAAAATCCTTTTTAAAGTAATAATTTACTTAAAATGAAATACAAAAAAAAAGGATTACTTTAGGGGCTACAACTTCTTAAAGAGATTTCTTTTTTTAAAATTAAAAATATTTTATTTACGGGCTGGAGGGATGGTTTAGCGGTTAAGGCACTTGCCTCCAGTGCCTAAGGCCTCGGGTTCAATTCCCCAGGACCCACATAAGCCAGACCCACAAGGTGGTGTTCCTGGTGTAAGCTAACACAATCATGATTTAAGACACACTGCTGAGTGTGACGACTGAAGTACAGTTGTGTTTGCATGTCTTAGCGTAAACCAGACAAAATAAAACCATAAATAAATATTTAAAGTTCTGCTAGGAATAAAGACTATAATATGAAAGACAAATACTACACAGGTAGCAAAATTTACTCAAAATTTAGTATGTTTAAATACTAAACATTAATTGATTTATTGACAAATGAATGGTGCAATTAAAGTATTTTTCTAAAGAATTCATTCACTCCACTTTTCACACTTTCCTCTTTCCTTAAATCCCCAATACCATTTCCACCTTCCTTAGCCTCATCTAAACACCTCACCACTACTTGACTAGTACAATACAAGCACCAGGAAAAGCACTTCATTCTTCAGTATGGAATCTGCTCCCTCTCTCCATTGATTCAATCAACCATTAATCACTTACTTTGCATTGTGTGACTGGCTTATGTTGTTTGATAGGGGGAATTTAGGATGCACATATTAGCCCTGAACTTGAAAGACTTGCATTCTAGAAACAAACAACCCCCCCTCCCACCAACATACACACTTAGTAAAACACTCAAGTAGTGAAGAAAACCAGATACTGTGATCTTCATTAGAGTGATCAATTCATCCCGCGTTGACCTGACATCCCCGTAACATGGGAAGTCCTGGGTCCAGAAGGCCTGTGGCCTGGGCAAGCCAGGTGAGTAGTTGTCCTACACACAATGCTTACAGAATTGTCTAATGCAGGTAGGCAGGGGAACGCAGGGGACTCCAAGGGGACTATGTGCTAGGACACATATAGAGAGAAAGAAGGAAGGCAAAATTCACTATAGTCAAAAGAAAAAGTCCATACAAAGCTTTGGAGGTGTGTGGTAGCATGCAACTTGGCATTACTAGAATATAATTGAGTTTTAACAATGAATATGTGAAAAACGGAAGTCTATTCTAGGTCTTTAAAAACACATGAATGTGGAAGGACAGCTCCTTGGGAAGAGGAAGGGGAGCAGTGGGATGGGGAACGAGAGTGGTCAAAGGTGAGTGTGAGTCGAGTACATTGTAGAGACACATGGTGATGTCATGATCAAGCCCTTTATAATGCACAATTAATAGGTAAAGAGGAAAATTATTTTATATTCATTTACAAACAGTTCAAAGCAGCCAGTTTAATAAAACAATTTAACTATGACCTATTTGAAAAAAAAAGTCAGTGCCAAGTAAGAGAAACCTAGAACACCCGTGTGACACATGAGAACTTCTCTAAGTGTTATAAAAATAACTATAATGTATGAAGATAAAATTACAAAGATCAGCTGGAAAATGTTCATGAGAGAAGAATTCTGCTTCTAAATAGCAAGGTTAGCTCCCTCTTGGAGGAATGCTGTGAATTGGGAAGAGCTTGAGCTAGAGTAAGAATACTATTATGTGTTACTTTAAATGTCAGCCCAGAGAGGAAGAAAAGAACAACATGGAATTTAGGATACAAAGCAGAAATTCAGACAAAATAAGACAGAGGCCTGTTGGAAACACAGGCAGGCTAGGGCAAATTCAATAGGTGGAATTTTGGGTAATTTGAATGTGGGACCTGTAGGGCTACATGCTGATTAGAAGGATAAGGGTAAAGCATAAAAGGGAAGTAACTGCAGGAATGTGCCCACGACACGGGGAAAAGCTGGTGATAATGCAATCAGAACTGGGAAGGACAGAGCTAGGGTGGATTGGGGTGGGGTGTAGGTGACAGAGAATGGGGCTCTCTACTAGTTGTATATCTCCTTAGTCAAATGAAGGTATTTAGGGAAGGCTCAGCAAGTTGGTAAGGGTGGGGGAGGCCTGAGGAGACAGGAGAAA
This sequence comes from Zapus hudsonius, assembly GCA_004024765.1. Lineage (NCBI taxonomy): Eukaryota > Metazoa > Chordata > Mammalia > Rodentia > Dipodidae > Zapus > Zapus hudsonius. The sequence goes on along the minus strand of PVHP010030509.1, from coordinate 10,623 downwards.
GTATACAAAGCATTTGGAATGAGTTCATCAGAACAGCAGAGCGGGCGGCCTGGGCCCAGCACAGGCACGCAGAGGCAGATTCAGTCAGCAGTGGGAATGTACCTGGTTTGCGCTCTAACAGCTGCTGCAAGTGGAATACTGCTTGTTCATAGTCCTGCTTTCGGAACATGAGGTCGGCCATCATCTAGAAAGATAAAGTCAGTTCTAAAAGTAGTACTGGAGATTTTAATCAAGTTTTAGCATTATGAAAATACCTATGGAAAACAAAGTGAGACAAAGATTTATAAAAACTAATCAAGCATGCAAACCAGACTAAGTTCACAAAATTGTACTTCTAACTAAAAATAAACTTCAAGTGGTTGTTTCAATAGAATTTAACACTCTATTGTGCTATTGTAGGAAGCAGGCCTCACTGGGCTTGGCTACAATGACAATGAGAAGATTACAAATAAAACTTAAGTCAGAAATATATCAAAGAAACAAAAAATAAACAAGACATGCTGAGATTTTCTGTCTTTAAAGGGAGATGACATATTATTTACAGTTAGAATAACTGAATAAGCCTCACACAGTGTTATCCATATAAGCTGAATGCTAAAACAACACTTCAACGCAGGTAGAAATGAGAAATAGAAGCAAATCTCTATTTATTTTGAAATTTATTTATTTTTTGCATGTGTGCACGGGTGTGTATAGGTGCACCAGGACCTTTTGTCCCTGCAGACCAACACCAGACACTTGCGCCACTTTTTGCATGGATGGGTTGGAAATTCAACTCTGGATGGCAGGCTCTACAAGCAAGCCACTTTTACCACTGAAACATGATACCAGTCCCCAAAGATCTCTTTGAAACAGACCATCCTAGAATGAATCATGAAGTTGCTTTTTCTCTGTGTAACTCTAGACGTTCCACTGAGGCTAAGTCAGTCTTTAGCTTGACACAGGAATGCCATCTGACCAACAAGCACCCTTGGGGTGAGCAGACAAACACACACATGCACATGCACACACGTACACGCACATGCACACAAACACACACACACACACACACACACACACACACACACACACACACACGCATGCACACACACACTCACAAATTAATTAGACCCAAAGGGAAAGCTAAGGTACCACACAGGTTGGTTGTCATTCTTGTAACTACAAAGCTAATGATTTTGGTCTTTTTGGTAAATGTCCTCACATTAAAAAAATTTTTTTTTCAAAAGTCAAAATGAACAATGCCTCACCAGCTACTGTTAGTTCTAAGGGGTAAAATCTGAAACTTCCTACTGGAATAAAATCCCAACTCTCTTTATAGCATGGACATCTTGGACTGACCATGGTGGCAAGTTCACTGTCCTGGTCACTCTGGAGAAGTAGCACACAGTACCGCAGGGAGGCATCAAGGTCATCCTGGGTAAGGTATAATCTCGCCAGTTCCAGTATTATCTACAGAGTGAAGGAGAGTACAGTTACCTTCCAGTTGCTGGGACAAAGCAGCTGAGGGGAGGAATGCTTTTATTTTGACTTACAGTTCTGAGGGAAAGCTTATGATGGCAGGGAAAGTATGGCATAAGCAGAGTCCAGCCATCACTTCTGCCACAGCAAGTGAAAAACAGCAGTAAAAAAGAACTGAATTCTGACAAGGTTCAGCTGGCTATAACATCCCAAAGCCCGTCCCCCAAAACATGACTCCTTCAGCAAGGCTCTACCTCCCAAACTGCCACCAGCTGGGGACCAAGCATCCAGAGCACATGCATTCATGGAGAGTATCTGATTCAAACCATCACAGAAAGATTAGTCAGAACCTGGCTTTGGAATGACATGCAAATGAGTAAAATGCTTGGATGACTTTAAACTTGAGTTGACTGAAAGCTCTGACAATAAAAATGCCAGACACTATAGACAAGGAAAGCTAAAGGCACGCCCATCTCTATTTTCTAAATTGCTGTGGAAAATAGACAAATAGGTGGTAACTTAGTTAAAAAAATGAGAAGAACTGTACTGCTGATCTTAAAAGCAGGATATCAGGTTCTAGTCCACAGTTCTCTAGGGCAGGACCAAATCAATCTGCTTTGTACCTCTTTGTTGTCTCCTTGTAGGGCTTGACATTGAACCCAAGGCTTCAAGCATGCTAGGAAAGCATTCTACCACGGCCCTACCTCCCCAGCCCTTTCTACCCCTTTAAACCTGCTTTCTTATTTGAAAAAAAAAAAATCCAAGCAGACAGTCTTGAAGGTATGCTTCAGAGTTAGAACTAAGATTTCTACTAGTTTGCTACCACTGAAAATGTACCTGCTTGGTTATGTCTTATGGAGGCTATTTTTGTCACTCATGACACCTTGCCACTTGAGGTCACTGCATCACTCACCTTACTTCTGCATCTTCAGCACCACAGACCAACTGAAACAGGCTCAGAACACAACAGTTGCTTAGCAAACTGAACTGAACCATCCTAATCCAGATACTTGTGAATGAGAGACTGTTTTAAAGTGATTAATTATAACCTAGATGCATACTGAAAGAACATTTTGGTTTGTATTACATAATTTATTCTACTATAACTTTTATTTAAGGCATCTTAATTTTTGTCAGGTTGTTTTTGCGGTGCTAAGCATTGAACTCCAATCCTGGCACATGCAGGACAAGCCAGGTATGGTGGAGATACACCCCAGTTACATGTATACATTTTCAAAGCTTTCTAAAACCAATATTAATTTTTTAGTTTGTTTTTGTTACATTATTTGTCAAATTTTCATAAGCTGGTAAGACTTCGGTATCTGAATAAATTAGAGGGTGTTGGGCTAAGGTAGCTAAGTGTCCTGAAGGCACCGACCTTACTGTCAGTCTCACAGTGAAGCAGGGCCTCTCTGTAAGACTTAATTGCTTTTTCATAGTCATGCTGAGCAACAGAATGTTTTGCAATCTCTGCACAAATTTCAGCAGCTAAGTGTTTCTGTGTGGGAACTGCATCTGGCTGCTCCATTTGAACACGTTTCAGTACCCGCGCCTGTAATTCTCTGGCCTAGAAAAAAAAATAAGGATTAAACAATTAAACAGAAGCAGTTGTGTGTGGTGCACAACTTTTTTTTTTAAAATTTAATATTTATTGTCCATAATGAGTTACATTATTTAGTGGGCAAACCATGCGTGGTGCACAACTTTTAAAAAAATTATTTATTTATTTGCAATCACAGAGAAATAGAAGAGAGACACACAGAGAGAATATGGGCATGCCAGGGCCTCCTCCTGCTGCAAACAAACTCCAGATGCATGTGCCACTTTGTGCATCTGGCTTCACATGGGCACTGGGGAATTGAACCTGAGTTATTAGGCTTTGTAGGTAATGCCTTAACCACTGAGCCATTTCTCTAGCCCCATGCACAACTTTAATCCCAGCATGCAGGAGGCAGAGGTAGGAGGATCACTATGAGTTTGAGGCTGGCCTAAGAATACAGAGTGAGTTCCAGCTCAGCCTGGGCTAGAGTGAGACTGTGCTTTGGAAAAAGAGAAAGAAAGAAAGAAAGAAAGAAAGAAAGAAAGAAAGAAAGAAAGAAAGAAAGAAAGAAAGAAAGAAAGAAAGAAAGAAAGAAAGAAAGACAATGGCAAAGAAAAGAATCAGGAAAGAAAGGTAGACAACTTCCAAGAGTTCAAATGCACTATACTTTTGTTGAAGATTTATTCAAGCCAGTCCATTATCTAACAAAAAGTAATTGAAGAGGATGTGTTATTAAGATCTCAAACACGTACTTTGAAATCAATAAGCACGCATGTATTTTTCCTACCAAAGGATTATAAAATTATGGAAAGATAAAAACAGGAAACTTCTTAAAAGGAAATTCAACAATGATACAGAAAAGATAGTGTTGTATGAAAGGAGAGAAGGTCAGCACTTCCTTTGACAAGGATGGAAGAGGTCCTTGGGCCTTACAACACACATACAGTTAAGGCACTGGCACTTTGTGGCATCTAACCACTGTTTTTTAAACCTTTGAGGAAGAGGCAAGATGAGCAAGAGAGCTGCCTCACAGCAAGTCAGACAACCTAAGAAAGGATGATGGAGACAGACACTGAGGATACCCAACATAGTCCAAAGCAGAAATCCAGAGACTCTTAAGATCTCAACAGTAAAGCAGATTTAAAACTCACCCACCATGACTCAGGGAAAAATATCTAGAGACATTGCTCCCCGCCCCCTTAACAACAATACCACCTACACACAAACTTGCTACTGCTTGTATAATTCATAACCCCCTATCCCATGGACTGTTCCAGCAATCCTACAGAGGAGAACCCTCAGCAAGTTGGGGACAGGGAAGAGGGAAATGGGGGCATTATCACAAGACTTTCTCATACAATATATCTAATTATAACAATAAGATGAATAAATAAATTTGCATTACTTTAGCCAAAAAAACCAACACCAGTTATTTCCTATGTAAGCATTATGTATAAATAACGTATATTAAAGTAGAGTAAGGGGGGGCTGGAGAGATGGCTCAGCGGTTAAGGCACTTATCTCCAGTGCCTAAGGACCCAGGTTCAATTCCCCAGTACCCACATAGGCCAGATGCACAAGGTGGCATCTGTGTCTGGATTTCCTCTCTCTCTCTCTCTCAATCTCTCTCCCTCTTTCTGCTTGCAAATAAATAAATAAAAATATTAAAAAAATAAAGTAGAGTAAGGTTCAAAATTCCAATTTTTCATAATTTTCTCTTACTATTTCAATTTTTTCTAAGTCTGCACAACTCTATATATCTTAACATTATTGATAATGCCTTCCTGAACTGATATAATGTGCTTCAAAAAATGAAAAGATATCTAGATGCTATCTTTAAATAATCACAAATGTTTATTAAACTAATGAATTAGTAATAATAAAATTAAATGTTGGTAAGCTATAAGTATCAAGTGCTTCAATATTGATAGCATATGAATTAATCTAATATTTCTGGAGCTACCTGGCAAAAAAAAATAGTAATACTATAAAACCAAGCAAACTGCTGACCTTAGCTGTTCCACTGTTCAGAAGGCATTAAAGACATTATTCAGAAGAGGAGGAAAAAAAAACCTTAGGTATCCCATTATGAAGAAAAATGACCTGTGCTACTTAGTCGAAAACTTAAGAAAGCAACTTAAGAAAGATAGCAAAAAAAAAACCCACAATCAACTTGAACATCTAATGATGGCTAATCAACTGCTGGTGCACATAACCACGGGCCCATGCATAAACAAGGAGTACCTTAACTTGTACCAGTACTAACCTGCGGAAATGTCGCTGTTCCAGTCAGACATCTGGTTTGGGAACATAAGTAAACAAGGGAATGCCTGTGCTTTAAACCGTCATCAATAAGATTTAACTTTGAGCTATTGCAACCATTCATGGGGACATCATTTAACTGATAGTAAATGCCCAGCATGTGCCACACGTAGGTAACACAGAAGGCACTCTTTTGGGGATTCCTGTCAAAAGTGTTAGTTGGCAATACACATTTGAACAACATGGCTTAAAACAGTTGTTTTTTTAACTTTTAAAAAATAGCATTTCTGTTTTATTTTGTATATTTGTGTATGTTCAAAGGAAAACCTGGAGTATTGGTCCTCATCTTCCATTTTGTTTGGGACAATCTCTCGTGTTGGTTGCAGTGGCTTGTGAGGCAGGCCGGCCCATGAGCATCAAGAGTCTTGTCTTTGTTTCCCTTCTTGCTGAAGATGCCAAGGATTATAGGCATATGCGCTACAAGCTCTACGTGAGTTCTGGGGACTTAACTCTGGCCATCCAGTTTGTACAGCAGCACTTTATGCACCAAGCCGCCTCTTCAGGCTTTTTGCCATTTTTCAAACCATAGATTTAGGCGGTCATAATAACATTTGTTTTAGAAGACATGAGTGTCCATATAGGTTATGCTAACATATTTATATATGTATATGTTTATACATGTATAGCAGTACTTGCGCATTTCTGTGTCCTGTGCTCTATATGTGCACACGTGCACATTGGGCTGAGTCATGCCCCATCATTTTGTGTCCTGTGCTCTGTATGTGCACACGAGCACATACTACTTGGGAAAACATCTAAGGAAAGGTGTATAAAACTTTTACTTTCAAAACCACAAAATATCTTTAAACACTGAAGATCTAAATAAGTGGAAGAAGGAAGCACTGAGTTTAAATTCTGACTTTAACACAAACCATAAGACTGCACAGACAGTATCTGTCAGCCTTAGACAGAAGTCAAAACACCACTCTTCCTTAGCTGCTACTACTACCACCCCTAAACTGTACAAGCACTAGGCACTCAACCCTTATTTGCATTTTGATATATTTTCTGTTCCTGTTGGGTTGGCACTGTCTCCCACTGCAATGGCTGGACTACAGACATGATTACCTGTTGTAAGGAAGCCATGGCATCACCAGGTCTTTCCATTTTACTATAAACTTTTGCCAGCAGGACTTGAGAACGTCCATCTTCCATGAGAGCAGACAGTTCATTTGCTACGAGGGAATGGGAAGCAAAAGGAAAAAAAAAATCTAAAATAAATGTTTATATTTTTCTAATTTTTTTATTTTTATTATTTACTTATTTATTTTTGTGAAGTAGGGTCTCACTCTACTCTAACCCAGGCTGACCAGGAACACACTTTGTAATTTCAGGCTGGCCTCAAATTTATGGCTATCCTCCTACCTCTGCCTCCCAAGTGCTAGGATTAAAAGGCATGCACCACTATACCTGGATTTTCTACAGTTTTAAAAACTGCTCTTTAAAAATATATTTTGACACACAATGAATATTAGGTTAATTTTTTTTTTCCGGCAGTTACTTAAGGTGTAGCCAAATAAAAACAAAAGATTTAGGATTGAAAAATGGCTGGAAAAAATGTTAAGAATTAGGTAATAACTAGAAGCTGGTTTTGGATACATATTAGAAAATAATCTCATCACAAATTAGCATTGCAATTGTCATTTGTAAATGTGTGTGAAATTCCTATTTACTTAAGTCAGTAAAAAAAATAGTTGCTACATGTATTTAGGAAGTTACTTTCTAAAAATTACACATACTTTCTAAGCATCAAAGTACCATTACTAAGAGCACTGATTTTCAAACCTCATCAAAACAGAGATCCAGTGGCTACAGAGACTTCAACACTAATCATATCTCTAATGGGGCCAAACAAGGTTCAGGGAGCATTGCAAAAAATGAGGCAGAGAGACTTTAAGTGCCTCAGGGTGGGTGGGACTAGCCCCACCATACTAGGCAAGGTCACACAGGCAAATGTTGCATTTTCTTCCTCATAAGCTGTTCCTAACTTGGAACAGCTTGAGTTGGTTGTAAGTGGCAGTAATATCAGGAGTACTGGAATAGAACTAGAATGAAGCTAGGAGAAAGGGCAAATAGGGAGGGAGAGAGGAGAGGATATTGACAGGCAAGTGGAAAGACAGAATACGGGGGTGGAAGGGTCTTGGGAGGTATAGGGGTATGAGAGAGCGAGGAAAATGACAGAGTGAATCAATATCATTTAAACTGTCCTCCTGGACAGCAAAATAAAAGATGTAACTGTTAATAAGAGGAGGGAGTGATCACCTGGGCAGAGAGGCCCAGGCAGACGGGTAGAGAAAGCTTAATCCTGAAACCATGGGCACTGGCAGGTAAATCCCAATATTAGAACTGCGCTACCCCCCCCACCACAATGAGATATTGGTTGGGGAGATCCATGAGGTCCCCAAAACAATGCAGGCCATTGCCAAATCACTTGCTAATCTGCCAGAGCTAAATGGTAAGACACTATTACTGAAGACACCATGGGCTGTAGACACAGAGATCATTCTGGAACCTAGAAGCAAGCCAATGCCATGGTGACTAGTCTTTATAGTGCTGGAAAGTGTTATGTGAGTTTCCGGGCAATAATGATCAAGAACATGAATGAGCAGGGGATCCTGCAAGCTGTGATATTAACCAGCCCCACCCCAGGTGAGCACCCCCACTGTAGGCAAGTGTATGGAGTACCACATGATCATGTACATGTGCATATAAAACACACTATTTGTGTACTAATGGAAATATAAGAACCCTAGATAACAGAACTAAGTTCTATCCACTAGCTAATAGGTACAGTCCATTCTATACTCTGTTCCAAAGGTTCATATATACTGTCTCTTTAAAATTTCAACCTGAGAGGTAGTTTGAAAAACCAATAAATAAATAAGTAAATAAATAAATATAAATAAAAGAAAGAAAAATTAATTAGCCAATTCAGAAAAACAAAATCCTATGGTTTAATATGAGGCAGGTCTTGTTGTGGTTACTTCACAGATGTGGAAAGCTGGAAAGTGGGCACCACTAACAAGGAGAGGTCAACAGCCCAGTAAACCACAGAGAAGACTCTGGCTTAATCTGAGGGCAAAGAGAGAGGGTGACTGAGCAGATGAGGACGGCCTGCAGACTGCTAATGGCTTCTGTGACGGGGGTGTGGGCTTGAGAACAGAAGCAGGGAGACCAGCCAGCAGGTCTGCGTGGACAGGGGCAGAGTGGATAACCGTGGAAACTGAGACTTAGGAAGTTTCTCAGTATATTCAGACATATTCAGAGGTAGAGTCAACAGCTCTTTCTCAAATGCAGTGATAAGGCCAAGGGCAAGAATTTTGATTGTTATCAGCCACAAAGGAGGATGAATTTATGAAGGAGAGGAAAAAGGCTGCATGTGGAACAGACTGGGGAGGTGCAGGAGGCAATGTTTAGCAGTGTTAGGTTAAAGACATTTGTTAGAAGCTAGGTGCTGCTATTTATCTGCACTCAAACCCAGATAATGAAGAAAACAGAGTCAGGATGATTATTTAAAACAATAGGCATTGTCAGTGCTCGATAATGGCTCAATGATGAAAGTTAATCCTACAGTAACACAAGAAATGAATAAAAAAGGCATCCAAGGATGCTGTGGGTGCGTCCAGTAAATGTTCATCAAGCATCTTCTCAATGCAGGTAACAAAGCTCATTTCAATACAACGTACTCTTGGATCTTCCCTTCAACCTTTGAAAATGCATATCCACATTTAAGTCCTTTCAGTATTTAACAAGAAGGTCTGACAGACCCATGCATACTGTTTTTATGGAACTAAAATCACTTTGTACAGTAAATGTATGCAAAATTATGGGGATTTGAAGGTCTTCAATATGAATCAATCTCTTTCATTATAGATCCAGACATATGGTAATACTACAATAAACATGATACTGACAAAAGAAAAGTCAATGGAACAAAACTAAATTTCCTATAGTTGTGTATATATGTTCATTCTCTAACAAAGGTGGTATGTCAAAAACAGAAATAAAATGGGCTAATTTAAAAATGATACAAAAATCTATGTGGATTAAACTATATAAATGAAAGCTCTTAGTACAAAAATTAAAATACCAAAAATGCCAGAAAAATATATGGGAAGCTTTCAATAGTGTTAAAACTTAGGAAAGCTTTTTAAAAGAATAACAGTAATTGAGAAGTCAAAAAAGGAAGATACCCAGATATAATATATGATAATTTTTCTGTTTACCAAAGACACAAAAAATAAATTTGATCAAAACACAGCTTAGGAAAAACCACCTACAAGAATAACAAAGGATATGTATTAAAAACAAATTGTCACCTCTAAACAAGACACTGGTGTGCTTCCCCAGGCCATCCCACACACAGCCTTATTAGGCAGGCATCACAGGAAATGCAAATTAAAATAAAATAAGGGTTTTTTTCCCATAATTTACACTACATTGTACTGGGACATTGTTTATCCTTAAGAATGAACAATTTGTAGAGCATGGTGGATCCTGCATGTAATTCCAACACTTGGGTAGGCTGAGGCAGGAGGACTGCCATAAATCCTCAGATAGCCTGGGCTACAAAATGAGATCCTGTCGCAAAGAAGAATAAAGCTATGTAGGAAGTACACAGAAGTATATCAACTAAGATCTTATTTCAGTATTTTTCAAATTTTCCTCCAAATAGTAGGTGACTCATAATACATTATGATGTCATATACTAAAAACAAAAAGCTATATTTGACACTGAGAAAAGGAGTTATTAGGTGAAAACATATTCTGAAAATTTATAAATATACAATATACTCTTTAGGTAGAAAATGGTATGTAAGCCTTAGTGTCCCTGGGGACTGGTTTCTAGCACTTTTGGCAAAGGGACATACTTTCTTAAAATAAAAAAAAAATTGCACTTACTTTTTTATATGTACACATACACAAATATATAGAGAATATAAAGTGTTTAGTCACAAACTAACGGGAAGCAATCTGAGAACAGAGTAAGTGGAGTTCATGGAGAAACTGATGGCATATAGGTTCTATAATACTTAAATTTTTAAGAAAAAAATCACATTTCATTATTTCTAAAAGTTAAGGATTATAAATGCATTAATGTGCTTAAACAGCAGACGTAGTTATAATTTATGAATAACTATATCATTTTCCAAGTGATATAAACCAATTGTTTCACAAGTCTGTTACTAGATTTTAAAATACATCTTTTTGAGACCATGGCAAGAGATGAGCCACCACAGTCATATTGTGGAGGATCCATATGGAACCCTGCAGAGAAGGACGGGATGAACAAGGGACCCATA
>PVHP010030508.1:0-21654 GCA_004024765.1 Zapus hudsonius | reverse complement strand
TGGGCGAACCATGAGTTGTTATCCCCAATTCCCCGTTGCCCCCCTTCCCCCTCCCCAGTCAGCTGGATATCCTCCTCCGTGGGCCCTCTGTATCAGTCTTTGTGGTAGGGGACCATGGATAGCCCAGTCTTCAGCCGCGTTCTCATGACCCGAGTGTGTTGTTACTGAGGGTTGCCAAGATATTTAGGTGCCCGCTGGGTCGTTTCTCAGTAGATCTCCTTTCCCTTACACTTTGACCTTGAGTTTTAATTTTTATGGTCCTGATGCAAAACACTTGTCTGGTGCTTTGAATGTGAATGTCTGTCCCGCATAGACTTGGGTCTTTTGATAAGCTTATGACTTGGAATTCTACCCACCTGGCTGGATGAGGTGTCACTGGGGACAGATCCTGGGGTCCAGCCCTGAGGTGTGTTTGGGGCAGATCTGAATTTCAGCCCACAGTCTGAGCTCTGGGGGGTGCCACTTTCTGTTGGATCATGCTTGCTGCTTTTTCCCATATTTGCTGGCTGACGGTGGTTTCTCTTTCTTTGATCTGTGAAAGGGAGTCAGTTACATCATTGATGAAACTTTCCTCCCATAACTCTGGTGGATGTTCATCCTACCATTGCGGCACTGACGACAACTTGACAGTATGAAAAGCCGCAATCAAGCAGCTAAAAAGGAAGTAAATTTTAATCTAAAAATTCTGATTTGGGGAGAAAAAGGCCTTTCATAAAATGGAGTTTGACAGGAAACAGGGCTCCCTAGTGCTGGAAATTTTATCAGCATATCTTTGGCAATCTCCACAACAAATATATCTATTTCTCCCAAGATAATTTTAACAGTGTCCATTTCTAAAAAAAAAAAAAAAATCCCAATTCAACAAATTATATAGCCAAGCACTATTTAAAGTTTTTTGCCCCACAATGTTATCAATAACTGATGTGATGCAAATTTTAATTTTACAAATCCCACACTCTTTCAAAGAGGCAACGCCAAGGCCATAGGCAGGTCAGCCAGCACCACTACGACAAATGTACTTTTATGTCCTCACAGTTTCACACTACCACAGTCCAACCCAAGCTTCAGTGCTCAGAGTTGAGCTCATCATTTACTTATTCACTCCCTGTTCTCACACTAGTGCATTTCTACCACTCATATGATACTTGTGGCTTTGCTACTCAAGCCTAACATGATTTTTCCTCTTGTTTAAATGTAAGCCTTATTTATCGTGCAGTGTTTTACTAAGGATTATTTTCTTGGGTGTTTGGTAAGTTTTTGTTGATCAAGGCTGACAATATTAAGGCACTAGGAAGGCATGGTCACTATTCTGTGAAAAGTGTAGACTGCAGGGTCCATGAGATCTCCTGCTTGTCTGTCTTCCATAGTACAAATAGATACATTGTTTCACATAAACACAGAGGAACTTTCATAATAATCTCCAGGTGCATAAAACTGGTGACATGTTAATTAAACTGCTAAAATAATATGGAAGTATTTTTCCCAAATTGCAAAAGCCATGTTATAATTTCAAAGCAAAATTTCATAAAAATATTATGTACTGCTATGCTGTGTTCCAGAACATAATGCTGACTTCCAGTAACTACTATTTTTTAAACTTTAAAAAATATTTTATTTATTCATTTCAAGCAGAGAGAGAGAGAGAAACAGAAAAAGAGAGAGAAACAAAAGACCTTGTGGGTCTGGTTTATGTGGGTCCTGGGGAATTGAACCCGGGGCCTTAGGCACTGGAGGCAAGTGCCTTACCTGCTGAGCCAATTCTCCAGCCCAACTATTTTTAAGAAATAAGCGTGTTGTCTTAAATTGTTCCTGTTTTAAGAATTATCTCCCATAAATGGAAGTTTACTAAATTGATAAAATACACAATATTAGTTGAACATTTTAACACTATACCATATATAATGAAGCTTTAAGATTATAAGTTAAATTCTAAACCACTCCTTAAAATATTGCATTTTCTATATATTCCCCTTACAGTAGTTCTTATAGGCATTTGTTATGAACAATTAAGCGAGACTAAGTAAGGAACAGCAGGAGAGTTTATAGGTAAATGCTTGGATATTTGGGCATTTTTTTCTATTCTCTTATGAATGTATAGAAATTAGGGTTAAAGATTTATAGAATGCCCCTGTTGGTCTGCTAGTGTTCCTGTTATTTGTGTGAATATGAGATACTTGAAATGATAAAACATGCTAAATAATATGTTGATTCTTGTGAGAACTAACTAGAGAGAGATTGCAGAATAACATTTTATTTGGATTATAACCTACTATCATAAATGTATAAGAAAAAATTCACTAAATTCTATAACTCATTATTACAAGTAACATTAAATTTTCCATTGTTTCATGTAAGAGCTCATTTCTTCTTTAGTTGTTTGACAATACCAGGTTAACTACAGCCTAGTTTCACATCTGTACTTCTATCTGGATTCAGGTTGCAAATTCAGATTCTATCTGTAAAGACTGCATCATTAGTCCACTGACATCTAATTTTTCTTTTTAATTTATATTGGTATTATTTCTTTGGCAATAGTAGTAAAAACTTATTAACAATGTCAGAATCTCAAAACAGGTTTTCCTCAAGATGCACTACAATATTGTTGCAAACCATAAGAACAATCGTGTCAATGAGCGAGGAACTATAACTTCACATAGAGAAGCAACATATAGCTAGGAATAATAATAGAATTTACCAGAGAGCATATGATGCATCTCACAGCATTCAGAACATATGCATAAAAATAGAAATAAGGCCACTCTGATCTAGAAATCCTATGGAGAGAAAAATAGCTCTATGGGCATAGCTTCTGCCTATTTCTTTGACTTGCATTAACAGACATGCAGATGTTATCAAAACACATGTCAGATTCAGACCACCCATCCCTCACTCTCCCCCCAAAATTCGTAATAATCCACTATCTCTGGATACTCTAAGTTTTACTGTCCAGTTAATGTCTTTTACTGTATCACTGGCTTAGCAATAATTTGTTCAATAAAACAAAGAAAAAACACCATGAAGCACAACTTTATCTGTGGTGGTAGGTTCTGTATTCTGTCTCTAATTTACTGCACCAGTATGAAAGGTGCAAAATGATCTTCATTGTCAGGAGTATATTTATTGCAAAACAGGGAAAGAATAAGCCATTTGTAAATGTAAAAAAATTATTTAATATGCATTACTATTCACTCTACATCCAAGGATATTCTGGATACCATAAAGAATGCAAAATAGTAGTTAGTAATGATGTGGTTATAACATTTAACCATAAAGCCTGCCAATCAATCTCCCAAATATTTATGCTACAATCAAATTCTCTGACATAAGTCCAACATGTGTTACATCATATGAAAGTTTTACTCAGCAACAGACTTGAATTCATCCTTATGGAGAGGAACAAATGTTATGAAATGCACCACGCCATAATTCATAATAAAACACTGTGAAAAAGTCCATGATTAAAGTAACCTTAGAATCAACCAGCCTGAATGAACTCATTAGAGTAAAAACCTTAACATATCTGGAGAATATTTCTCTCATTAGTCATCTCTGTTTTCCATAAAAGAAACAATCTGGAAGACATAATTCTAGTTTAATAAGGACTTTCCAAATATAGCTTTTCTAAATTAATTAGAGCATTAATCATAAAAATAGTAACATATATTAAATAGATTCTCTAACATTAAAAAATATCTGAAACAGGAATAGATCCTTTTCATCAGAGCTGAAATGGCTGTGAGTTTTATCTCATGATACTGCTGTTATAATGCTGGATGGTAATCTTTTGAAAATGACTTTCCTTATTCAAAAAATAAACAATCTGATACACATGAAGATCCCTCAAGTCAATTTGGTAAGCTTGTTTTTGAAAAAGTACCTATAAAAACAATAATTCAAATATTCAACCAAAGTACTTATTACAGGAATCACGTTTACCCACTTCTCATTCATAGTGGTGACAGAATAAATTGAAGAAAAGGCTCTGTTTCTTAATGGTGCTTCAGTGGTGGCGGAAAGAAAGAGTTGGAAATGTATGCTAGAAACTTTACCCTGAATTGTGATAGAGTGACCAAGTATGAGAGCAAGTCAATAACCATTTCCTATGGGTTTTAATATTTTATGAGATGAGATAGCATATTTTATGTGATTTACCAAAGACCTTCAAAGAATATTGACACGGTGACCAGGAAAGATGCTTCACCCACATATGTTAGAATCTGGTCTTCTACTCTGAATGCATACATGAACTAATTCAACTAACTTCAATAACCCATGGTTGAGCTGGTGCACACATGATGCCCATACACGGATTGATTCAGGAAATATTCATTATGCTGAAATTACTTACTAGGAACACAGCAGGTGCTGCACTCAGGGAGACAGATCAGAAAAGGAAGTGTTAGAAACATTAAAACACTAGTGTTGAGATTGTGTATCTCAGAGGAGCAGCTATGAATATAGGAGATGATTAGTAGTTATAGAGTGCAGAACATGAGAAAAGAAATATCAAGGTAGTTGGCAATTCTATCTAACATTTCTGAGAGAACAGAAATAAGGAAGAATGAACAGGGTTCATTGATCTTGATATCATGAAGGTTGTGGGGGTACTTGACAAAACCCGTTTGGATAGCTTAGAAGAACTGAGCAAGATACTCAGATCCACATACTTATGATGTCCTTTTACATATATATATATATATATATATATATATATATATATATATATATATATATATATATATTAGGAGCAAGATTTTGCATTGTGTGAAAGCTATATTTCTGTGAATATATTTTAATTTATTATTTTGAAATACAAATGTATCTCTGAATGCAGTAGTAACATGTGAGTAACTGTAATTTTCCACAATCAATATTTTGCCCTATAAATTTAAAATAGGTGATCTAAATGATACATAACTTTTATTTCACTAAAGATATTCCATACCAATTTACTGGATAGAAAACAGTGTGCTCTTTAAACTACGTGTGCAGAGTGTGCACATCATATACAGAACACTTCAGAATTCATTTAAGGTTAAAAGTAGCTTTTTCATACATTGTTTTTAAACTAATTTTCCAATTCAACTACCCCCAAAATTGAAATACTGGATTTATTAAGAATAATTCCAGATTTACATATAAAATAAATCCTAGAAATTATAAAAGATATAGCTAAAGGAATTGAGTATTTGCTATGGAATATCTTGTCCCTCTCCTTAAATACATATTGCTTCTTCAAGTCATAGATGCCAACATTATTCAACCAGGAAAATCAAGATTTATAATTCACATATGTACAACAGTGACCTCGTGTGGCTAATGCTTTGTGCCATAAACTATTAGACTAAGAACAACAAAAATGTCAGTGCTGTGTATCAAGATTTATGTTGTGGTGAAAGATTATAGCTGCTGTGTCACAGAATATAATTCCCTTCCTAAAGCCTCTTATCATATAGCAAAGCAATGTCTCCCAAGCTCAACTGTGGATTCACTCTGTGATCTGTGTCTGCTTCAGTTGTTCAAAGAGCAGTAGCATGAATTAAGGGATTTTGAGGGACAGGGATCAGATATTACATATTTGTGTTACCTAAAACAATAAGTGCTATTTTTGGACATTGACAAACCTCATGGGTGCTTAGTGAATTCCATCTTATCTTCTGTCTGGAGTATGTCAATGTATTTTTTTTATTGTCCATAATGAGTTACATTGTTTAGTGGGCCAACAATGAGTTGTTATCCCCAATTCCTCATTGCAACCCCTCCCCATCCCCAGTCAGCTGGATATCCTCCTCCATGGGCCTTCTGGATCAGTCTTTGTGGTAGGGGACCATGGATAGCCTAGTATACAGCCAAGTTCTCCTGACCCAAGTGTGTTGTTACTGAGGGGTGCCCTATCTCTCATAATCTCCCCCACCATGGCTATCACAATCTTTCCACCACCTCTTCCGCTCAATTCCCGGAGTCGTGGTGGATGAGTATTAAGGCTGCTTTAATGTTGTGAGCTTAGGGGGTTTTGTGTTGAGAATCATTGGTTTCTGTCTCACTGCCTTATTCTGTGTTGATTGAATGTTTGTGGCTGTGGGTCCCTCGTTCATCCCATCATTCTCTGCAAGGTTCCATATGGATCCTCCACGATATGACTGTGGTGGCTCATCTCTTGCCAGGATCTCAGCTTTCTGCCTGCAGTCCATTGGTAGGGATATTTGGGCCACAGCTCTCTCGCTGCATCCTGAAAAATACAAACACAATCTCCAACGGAGAGTGAGAGCAATATAGGTTAACAAATATACACCATACTGGATTACCTAGATTCTATTTTTAGTAGTCTCCCATCAGTAGCTCACATAGTGCATCTTTTCTTGAGAGCCTAAGAGTACAGGATCCGATGCATAGCGCTGTGAATCCCCAGTTCCAATCAAGGGTTCCCCCTCACTGAGTGGAATATTTGGCCAAATTTAATAGCTGTAGATTGTCTCCCCCAGGCCCAGGCTCCACCACTGCACAAGTGATCCTTTCTTGGTTTACTGTTCTCTCCCAGTAGGAAGTGTGGTCAGCCTACTCATGGCTGCAGACTGTGTTTCATGCCAGTGGTCTGTTTACTCCATCTGTCATTGATCTGCTTCCCCTGGCAGCTTGTGCAGTGCCTTGCAGAACTGCACTAACTGCCATCTGGGGGCTGGTTACCATTCCAGACCTTGAAGGGTCTCTTGATGCTGATCCATGGCATTCTATAGTTTCTTCAGCAACAGGGTTTTGCCTCAGGCCTGGGGAGGGCACTCAAGAGCTTTGACAGAATTCTGTCTTGTTTTTGGAACCTCATGGTTGACTTTGGTCAACAGCTCAGTGAGGGAAGGAACCTGTGGCTGGGACCTGGGGTGGTCAGACTGCTCAATTACTCACAGGTTTAGAAATTCTCCCTACTACTCATGGCCCCTCTCGCCAGTTGATGCCCACTACTTGCTCTGTAGGTTACAGTATGCTCGTGAGGATTTTATGTGTTTGAACCTAATTCGGTTTAGACTCATGCTTAGGCCATTCCCCTCCCCCCTTCCCTTACACCTTAATCATAACCTCTCACTTCTTTCGACTAATGTGCATAGATAAAGCAGTTATACTGGTTAAGGCCCACATATGAGGGAGAATATGTGGCATTCAATTCTCTGTTCTTTTGAGTATTCGCTTAGTAAGATCTGTTTGAAGTCAGACCATTTCTTCCTAAATTTCAATATGTTATTTTCCCTTTCAGCTGAGTAGAATTCCATCTTGTAAATATACCACAGTTTCTCTGTCCATTTTGCCATGGATGGAAATTTGCATTGATTTCAATTCTTGGCTATTATGAATTGAGCTGCTATAAATATAGTTGTACAAATGTTTCTGCGTCGAGATGTGACATCTTGTGGATAGATGCCTGGTAGAGGGATAGCTGGGTCCATTGGTAGTTCTATGTCTATTGTGTTCAGGAGTCTCCACACTGCTTTCCCTAGTGGTTGAACAAGTTTGCAATCCCACCAGCAGTGAATGAGGGTTCCTTTTTCCCCGCATCCTTGCCAGCAACGATTGTTGTTGGTTTTCTTTATTATTGCCATTTTGATAGGGGTAGGATTATATCTCATTGTGGTTTTGATTTACATTTCCCTGATGCTTAAGGATGCTGAACACTTTCTTAGATGATTCAAGGCCATTTGTGTTTCCTCCTCTGTGAATTCTCTGTTGAGATCAGTGTCCCATTTTGTGAGGGGACATTTTGGGTTTTTGTTATTAATTTTTTTGAGTTCTCTGTAGGTTCTGGAAATTAGGCCTCTGTCTGAGTTGTAGCTGGCAAAAATCATTTCCCAATTTGAAGAGGGTGTATTGGCTATGAGTATAGTATGCTTATCTGTAAAGAAGCTTCTGCGCCTGATCAGATCCCATTGGTTAAGTGTTTGTTGTATTTCCTGGGCTGCTGGAGATTTGCTCAGGAAATTTTTCCCTACTCCTATTTGATATAGAGCTTCTCCTATTTTTTTCTTCCAGGGTGCTCAGGGTTACCGGATTTATATTAAGGTCTCTGATATATTTGGAGTTGATTTTTGTGCATGGTGAAAGGAGTGGATCTATTTTCATTTCTTTACAAGTGTTTATCCAATTCGTCCAGCACCATTTGTTGAAGATTCTATCTTTGGCCCGGCGTACATTGTTGGTCCCCTTGTCAAAGACCAAATAACTAAAGTTACTTCAAATTACAGCTGGTTCTTCAATCCTATTCCATTGATCCGTCTGTCATTATGAAAGTACCTTGCTGTTTTAGTTACTATGGCTTTGTAGTATATTTTGAAGTCCGGGATGGTGATAACCCCTTAGTAGGTTTTTATTTTTTACTTAGAATAATTTTAGATATCCGAGGTCTTCGGCCCTTCCAAATAAATTTAGAGTTTATTTTTTCTACATCTGTGAAGAAAGAGATTGTGATTTTTATCAGCATGGCACTGAATCTGTAATCGCTTTTGGCAGGATTGCCATTTTTACTACATTGATTCTCCCTAACTATGAGCATGCAATATCTTTCCATTTTATCACATCCTCCTCTATTTCCTTCTTGAGTGTTTCAATTTTTTTCCATATATATATAAGTCCTTTACAACCTTGGTTAGTGATATGCCAAGGTATTTGATTTTCTTTGAGGCTATAGAAAATGGGACAGTCTCTCTGATGTCTTTTTCTGTATGGTTGTCCTCTGCATATAGAAAGGCTACTGATTTTTGTGTGTTAATTTTGTATCCTGCCAAACTGCTGAAGGCATTAATTACCTTCAAGAGGTTACTGATACTATTCTTTGTGTCTGATATATAAAGGATCATGTCATCTGCAAAAAGGGATAGTTTAATTTCTTCCATTCCGATTTGTATCCATTTTATGCACTTCTCCTGTCTTATCGCTTGGGCTAGAACTTCAAGCACTATGTTAAAGAGCAGTGGTGAGAGTGGACACCCATGTCTTGTACCTGAATTGAATGGTAACTCCTTGAGTCATTCCCCATTGAGAATGATTTGTGCTTTAGGAGTTTTGTAAATTGTTTTTATTAAATTGAGGTAAAGGCCATCTATGCCTATTCTTCCCAGAGCTTTGAACATGAAGTGGTGTTGAATTTTGTCAAAGGCCTTCTCTGCATCTATTGAGATAACCATGTGATTTTTGTGGTTAAGCCGATTAATGAGATATGTTACATTTATCGACTGGTATATGTTGAACCATCCCTGCATCTCTGGGATAAAACCAACTTGGTCAGGGTGGATAATATTTTTCATGTAGCATTGTATCCGGTTTGCTAGGACTTTGTTCAGGATTTTTACATCTAAGTTCATCAGAGATATGGGTCTGTAGTTCTCTTTTCTTGTTGCATCTTTGCCTGGTTTGGGGATTAGGGCAATGGTATCTTCATAGAAGGTGTTTGGAAGCCTTCCCTCTTTTTTATGCTTCTAACAAGCTTCAGGAAGAGTGGTTTCAGCTCTGTGATGAAGGCTTGGTAGAATTCAGATGAGAAACCATCTGGTCCTGGCCTTTTCCTTTTGGGAAGGTTTTTGATTACATCTTCAATCTCTGTAGATATGAAAGGTTGATTTAGTGCTTTTTTCTGCTTTGGTTTAAGCTTTGGCAGTTGGTAGGTGTCCAAAAACTTATCCATTTCTTCCAGGTTCTCTAATTTTGTGGAGTAGAGGTTTTGGAAATATGACCTGATGATTTTACCAATGGCTTCGGAATCTGTTGTGATCTCACAATTGTCCTTTCTGATTTTGTCTTTCTCATTTCTTTGTTTGGTTAAATTGGCAAGGGGTTTGTCAATCTTATTAACTTTTTCAAAGAACCAACTCTTTGATTTATCTATTTTTTTATCGTTTTCTTTATTTCCAGTTCATTAATCTCAGCTCTGATTTTAATTATTTCCTTTGTCTTGCGCTCCTTGGGTTAGCTTTTTCCGTCTGTTCCAATGATCTTAGGTGGGTGGTTAGCCAACTGTTTTGAGACCTCTCTGTCTTTGATAGGAAGGCATTTAGCACAATGAACTTTCCCCTCAGGACTGCCTTCATTGTGTACCACAAGTTCTGATAAGATGTGTTATCATCATCATTTATTTCTAGGAAATGCTGACTTTCCTGTTTTATTTCTTGGATAACCCAATCATTTTTTTAGGAGCGAATTATTCAGGCACCAGTACTTTGTGTATTTTCTGGATCCTGTTCCACTGTTAATTTCTACCTTTAATGCACTATGGTGTTATGTGATGTAAGGAAGTACATCAATCTTCCTGAATATGTTTAGGAAAGATTTGTGACCTAAGACGTGATCAATTTTAGAAAAAGTCCCATGCGCTGCCGAGAAGAATGTATATTCTCTGTCTTTGGGGTAGAACGTTCTGTAAATATTTGTTATCCCCAGCTGGTCAATGGTGTTATTGAGCTCTGCTATGTCCCTGCTGATCTTGTGTTTGGTTGATCTCTCTAGTGCTGATAGAGGTATATTAAAGTCTCCTACTATGATGCAATTTTAGAGTCTATTTCTGCTTTATTTTTGAGTAGGGTTTCTTTTATGAACTGTGTTGCACCCAGATTTATTACATATATGTTGATGATTGTGAAATCTTCCTGTTGGATCATTCATTTGATGAGTAAAAAGTGACCATCATTATCCTTTTTAATTGATTTTGGTGTAAAGTCTATTTTGTCAGAGATTAATGTAGCCACACCTGCTTTCTTTTTACTTGCACATGCCTGATAAACTGTTTTACATCCTTTTACTCTAAGAAGATTGCTGTCATTAGAGGTAAAGTGCAGTTCCTCAAGGCAGCAGATGGAAGGGTCCATTTTTCTGATCCACCCTACAAGTCTCTGTCTTTTTATAGGGGAGTTAAGTCCATTTATATTCAGTGATATAACTGTGAGGTTTGCTTTAAGTCCTGCCATGATGGTTAAAGGGGGTTGCTGACTGTGCTGCTGTTATTAGCACACTGACTGTGATTGTCATGCCTGATCTCTGGTACTCTTCTGAGGAAGATTTCTTGTTTCTTCTGTGTGGGATATCTCTTGTAGGATCTTCTGAAATTTTGGCTTTGTTTTCAAATAGTCATAGAGCTGGTTTACTTCATGGAACACTTTCAATTCTCCATCTATTATGAGGGATAGCTTTGCTGGGTACAGTATTCTAGGTTAAAAGCCATACTTCTTTACGCCCTGAAAAGCATTATTCCAAGCCCTTCTGGCTTTCATGGTTTCTAATGAGAAGTCTGAGTAAGTCTGATGGCTTTTCCCCTGTAAGTTAATGTCTGCTTTCTTCTAGCATCTTTGAGTATTTTCTCTTTGCTTTCTATGTCAGTCATCTTAATTAGTATGTGTCTTGGATACTTCCTCTTCATGTCCTGTCTGTTTGGAGTCCTCTGGGCCCCTTGACAGTTGAATGGGCTTTCTCTTCTTAAATAGGGGAAGTGTTCTTGAATAATTCTGTTGAAAATGTTTCCTATGCCCTTAGCCTGGGCTTCTTCTCCCTCTGGGATCCCCATGATTCTAATAATGGACCTCTTTATGGTATCCCATGCATCCCTCAAATTATGCTCACTTGATTTCTTGAATTTATTGAATCCTATGACATCCTTAATTCCTTCTGTCTTGTCCTCAATGTCTGAGAGTCTGTCTTCCAGATTGTCGACTCTGGGACTGATTGATTCTAGGGAGGTTTTTAATAACTCCATTTCATTTTTGGTTTCTGCTATAATTTTGTTAATAGACTCCAATTCTTTGGTGAGATCCAATTTCCAGTCAATTTTTGTTTTTTTTTTTCCTATGGATTCCTGAAATTATTTTTATGTTTTCTTAAGTCTCCATCAAATTTAATCAATTGATTTTCTTGCTCCTCCCAAAGTTGGTTCATCTTCAATTCAATTAATGTGTTTCTGAATTCATTCATATTTCTCTCCATTAAATTCAGTCTGGAGTGTATGCTTAAGTTGGTGAGCTTTGTCTCATTTATGTCTTTTTTCATAGTTTCCATATCAGATGTTAACTGCTTCATGTTTGCATTGCAGTTGTGGTCAGGAGTCATATTATTCTCTCTTTGGGATTGCATTTTTATTGTCTCTACTTACTTTCCACTTTCCTGTTCCATAATGAGACTAGGGCCTGAGTTGGGGAGTTCCTTCTTTGATTTCTGTGGTTTTTTTCGTTGGTTTCTGCCCATGTCCAGGTAGGGGAATGGGACTCAGGCACCCTGGGGAGTGCTGTTAAGCCCGCTTTGCTTTGTCCTCCCTTCAGTGGCACATGGTCCCTCATGCCCACAGAAGTCTCCTGTGCCCTCCCTGCAGTAGCGCATGGTCCCTGCCTGAACTGGCCTCTGCCCTCTGAGCATTGGCGGTGGTTCCAGGTATCTGGCAGAGGCCTTGCCCCACCCACAGCTGCCATCCTGAGTGGGCTTCTGGAAGCAAGCTAGGTCAGTTTGCCCTAGTATCACATCTGCCTGTGTTTGGGGGGGTCACGGAGAGAAATGCGTCCACGGATTGGGCGCTGGAGGGAGGAGGCCCCCCGGGAGGGAGAGTTGCTCAGTTGGCAGGGCTCGGGAAGCACCTGGGAGGAGACAATGGTGATGGCGAGCTTGGGGTGGGGGAAGGGCAGCTCTCTATTCCTCTGCAGAGCAGAAAGCCGCTGGGGAACCCTGTCTGGGCTGGTGCTGGAGTTGGGGAGAGGGTGGGCTTGGGTTCAGGGCCAGCTGGTATCCGGGGTTTGGATCCCAGCTGAAAAATCAAACCTTTATGGAGAGAGTACTGGCAATTCGAGGCTGCTACTCGTCCGCCATCATGCTCCACCTTAATGTATTTTTTAAAAGGTACCTATGGAGTTTTATGAAACTGGTTCATTAGAACTTCATTACCTGGCTATTTCTAATTTGGTGGGATTAGCTTCTGTATGTTTTAAATTCTGAATAGCTGTCTTCATGAGCCTAAACTGTAGTATACAGGAATATATAAGCATTTGTTCAAAAAGATTTTACTGCCTTATTAACCAAGTTTGCAATAGTTTCAAATGAACTACATAGCATTGAGAATACAATAAAACCTACTTGTTTTCCCTTTATAATCAAACCAGTTTTCTTTATTACTGATTTCAAAGCAAAGCTCTAGTTAGATGACAAGCAACCAACTACACTAGTAGGATTTTGGCTAAATAATGACCCATTAGTGGTTAAGTATAATATCTTGGATTTCTGAAATAACTTGATAGAACAGAATAACAAATATGCTTCTGGAGTTTTCTGACAGGTGATCCTGACTTGAATATATTTGGTGATTGTTCCAGTCACTACCTTCTTTCAGACTTAGTTTATCCATCTTTGAATGGAGGAGCGGAATAACAACTCTCTCATAAGTGACAATGAGGATTAATTGAGGAAATATTTTTACATCATGGACGGGGTCTGAGGGGTCATGAGTCAGCCAGTACTAAACTTGAGACCTTGTCTCATAAATAAATACGTGAGTAAATAATAAACTACTTCACTGTGTGGTGGCACATAGTGACTTTTTAATGTTCCACACTGTGATTTTTAATTAAACATTTCTGGTTTCATTGTATTTATATCTCATCTGCTTTCCTAATACAAATTAAGACTCAGTTCACAGTTCATCATTTTCTCTTTTTATGCCATTTTCTATCCTAAATCAGTATTTAAGGTTTCTCTTCTTTTATCATGTTCCAATTTGAAGGGTTTACTCAGCATGCAGCACAGGTAATTCTTGCTCACATGTTTATAGAGTTGGAAATTTGAAGTGTTCTAAAATTGTCACCATGTTATTCCTTGGCCCACAAATTCAGTAATTTAGGAAGGCTTCTATCATAATGACATGAGAATTGCACATCACAATTACTTCATATATACATACCTGAGCATAAACCATACTAAAAATTCTTACTTGTGAAGCATATTTAAAACCTTCATCTAGTTATCTGGATGCTTTTTTTCATATAATATAGTTAGGATATGCTAAATACCTTAAATTAAAAATATAGGGGTTGTAGAGATGGCTCAGCAATTAAGGCACTTGCCTCCAGTGCCTAAGGCCCCCAGTTCAATTCCCCAGTACCCACATAAGCCAGACCCACAAGGTGGTGGCCCTGGTGCTTCTCTCTCTCTCTCTCTCTCTCTCTCTCTCTCTCTCTCTCTCTCTCTCTCTCTCTCTCTCTGTATCTCTATGCTTGAAAAATAAATAAATAAAATATTTAATATATATATATATATATATATATATATATATATATATATATATATCATAGCATGATAAAAATTAGTTATATTGAATTTTACACATTTCATTCCATATCTGAGAGAAAAGTTTATGTTTAGTTTGCTATGTTAAGAATCACAAAATAACATTCATTGATTTGGCGCTGTGTGCCAGGAGTTATAAAACTAAGCATAGCAAAGGATGCTGACAGGTGGAATAAAAGGAATACTAGGAACTAGTGAACAGACATGACGTGGCAATATAGAGAACAATAGTTTCTAGTTGACTGTGATAAACAAGGTAGACAAAATGACAACACTGAATTCCATGAGGGAAAAGTAGAGGTGGGATCTAATAAGAATCATAGGATTTTCACATTTGAGAAGTTTTGGAGTGTCAAGTTGTCAGGGAGCTTCTGAGACATCACTTTCAGAATAAAGAACAAATTCAGGCATCTTGTAACTCCCATAGTGTAAGGGACTTGCAATGCCTTGACATTCTTCTGCAGGTGGGAAAGTCACACGTTCCTTATTTGGAATTTCATCTCTAGCCTCATCGCTAGGTGCTGTCACCCAACCAGATAAGTCTCCTCAAGGAGATTAAGCCATAGTGTGAGCCATCCTGTCATTTCGTCTGTGTGACACAGTGGTGTCTGTAGTTTTAGAGGTGTCTGTGATGGGGGAAATGCTCTAGAGAGGCAGGGGAAAAATCCCAATAAAAGAATTACATTGAAAGCAAAGTACCTCTCTAAGATCTGACTGCTGAAGATACTATATATTCCCACTACAGGATACTGAGAAATCAAGCTGGAAGTGAGCCAGAAGCCCCTGCCTTGCTTGTTAGCTGCCATAGTGCTGGGAAGTGCTCAGCAGTCATAAGCAGCAGTAGACACTGAAAGCTCTGCAACTGCTAAGCAAGATATGCTCACAGGCGCAATAGTGGCATGCCAATGAGGGAGGTGATCAAGTGTTCTCGGTTTGCATTTCAGGTCTGCTCCCCTGGAAGGAATTCATGCCTGGCACTGAAAACCTTATCAAAATCCTATAGTTGGGAAGGCATAGTCCTAGGGGGGTGTCATAGTCAGCCACAGGCCACTGGGATAAATCTCCACACCAGGCACAGTTTTGGGAGGAAAGTATTTATTAAAGTAACAAAACCAGGGGATGTTTCAGAATGGTGAAAGAAGCTGGCTCACTTTCACATATCCAGGCAAACAAAAAAACCCATCCAGCGCCTCCAGTCAGCACCTCAAGCTAGCACAATCTAATTACCAAACAACAGCAGGACTGCCAGATGTGAGCTCTGGCTGTTCTTTGCATATATATAGCTGGAATTTCACATCCACCTTAGAAATACCCTAGGGGACCAGGCCAAGGTGACACCTCCTCCAGCCAGGAGGCTGGAGACAAAATTTTAATGCACTTTTGAATCTATTGGGGGACATTCAGTCAAACTACCAAAGGGGGGAAATGAATATTGATGTTTGGCTAAATGAGTATGATAAGCACATCAAATTTCCCTCCAAATCTTTCTGCTTAGTATCATATATTAGTGTTGCTCCCACTTGGTTAAATAACCTTCTCTTTTCAGATGGTGGGGACCAATGGTGTGATGGCCAGACCTCTCTGCAGAGGCAGCCCCCTCCCCTTGAGTGGGAGATATCTAGTTAGAGCTACAACCTAGGTACTAAAACTGATTGGTCAAATATAAACCAATCAGCTGTATCTCTGACTCACCTGGGGAGAACTTAAATTCACTTCCCCAGAGGAAGTCAGACTCTTCCCCCACATGGCAATGGAGTAAAGGGACTCCTGATTCTTATTGTAAATGCTCTGAGATTTTGGAGATAAAACCCCCACTTTTTCCTTTGTAGTCTCCTGAGCCCTGCATTTGGGTGAGACAGCCTCTGACCAGCTCCTATGTGCACAAATATAGCTTCTTTCAATTTGGCTTAAATTTGAGTCTGTGGTCTTTTCTTTGCCTTCCTGGGTTTAACAGAGGTGATGTCCAACTGCTGCTCATGCCACCATTTTTCCTGCCATTGTGGAACTCCCCTTGAGTGTGCAAGCCAAAATAAACTCATTCCTCCCATCCAGCTGCTTTTGATTGGGTTCTTTATTGCAGCAGCAAGAAGTTAACTCCAATAATTTTGGTACCAGAGAGGAATCAGCTTCTGCTGCTAGAACCTGATTTCTGTAGCTTTGGCCTTTTGCAACTGATATGCAGGAGGAGCAATGTGGATGGATTTGAAACCTCAGACTAAGTTCGGCTTTATGGACTATTTTGGTCATATTTGAAAGGCCTGAATGTAGTAAACACTATGGACTGTATGGTTGGGCTTACAAGTATGAGAAAGAACTTTGTTGGGACTGGTCTGGAGGAGTTTCTGTGAGAGGCCTACCTGTGTCCTGAGAACTTGTGCAGGGTTACTTTGGGTTAAAATGGACTGGTGTGAACAGGTGGAGATGGCACAGAAAGAAATGAAATCTCTGGGCCGAAACTGCTGCCTGTTCAGCTGCAATTGTTTGAGAGATGATGACCATTGAGATTGGGCTAGGCAGTGTGAAACAGGTATGTTGGATTGCCTACATGTAGGCCCAAAGGAACTATGAGGATGAACTGTGAAAATACCAGGACTACAGGATGGCTGCTAAGGAGAGCTGCAGGTAGCAGATGTAGTTTTGGGGAATGTGACTAGCCTAGATGGAAGGGCAGAATTGGAACTCCAGAGACCAATCACTGGTTATTGTCAGGCTTGGAGTTAGAGTTTGATGTTTCTCAGTTTGTTTTAAATCTTGTATTTGTTCAATGTG
The DNA here is from genome assembly GCA_004024765.1 of Zapus hudsonius. NCBI lineage: Eukaryota > Metazoa > Chordata > Mammalia > Rodentia > Dipodidae > Zapus > Zapus hudsonius. The sequence continues at coordinate 4,596 of PVHP010030508.1, read as the reverse complement.
TCTTTGGTATGCCCAATGCCATGTTTTTCAGTGTGAATTTGTTCTATGCCGTTGTGGGTATTATTTTTATTTATTTATTTATTATTTGTATTATGGCTCAGATAAAAGACCTTGGATTATGGGAATGTTTGAATATCATTAGGACTGGTAAAACTGTGGGGACTTTTGGAGTTGAGCTGCATGCATTGTATCCTATATGGTTTTCATTTTAAGGGTGCCAGAGGTGGACTGTAATGGCTTTATTCAGTTGTCCCCATAAATATAATGTGTTCTGAATGCTTTGGATGGCAGTTTGGGAATTGCAACCTTTTTAGAAGTGTGTTGTTGGAGGCTGGGATTCTGGAGATTTTAGCCAGCTCCCCCTTGCCAACTTTTGGCACACCTTTCTGTCATTATGTGCAGTGCTGAGGTGGAGGTGATGTCCACCCTCTGCTCAAGCCATCATTTTCCCTGCCTTAATGGAACTTCCCCTCTAGTGTGTAAGCCAAAATAAATCCATTCCTTCCACAAGCTGCTTTTGGTTGGTTTCTTTTCCGTGCAACAATGAGAAGTCAAAAACAATCCTAGCTCACTACTAATTCCAGAGATGAAACATCTACCATGTAACACCAAGTGACTGGCATGCAGGCCAGGACTACTCACGATCAGATTTCTCAAGTCATGAGGCTTGGCTATCCCAATAGCAAGTATTACAAAACAGAAATGGTAAATTGAGCATCAGAAATAACAGCACAAGTAAGTGCACAAACAAGTGTCCTCAACTTTCATGTCACTACTATTATTAGCTGAGTCCTCTCCTTCACCCACATCTGTGCCACAACTGAGGGAAAAGACTATGAAAATCAAATGCTTGGATGAGAATGCCCGAGGTTTACAAAGAATTTGTTACTGTTCTCATTACTGTGACAAAATGTCAGGTAATAAAAAGAATGAAAGGTTTATTTTAGATCACAATTTGAGTTATAGTCTATTATGGTAAAGATGTCATGATGGCAGAAGAAGCTCATCACATCACATCTTCAGTCAGGAATCAGAGAGAGGTGACTGCTGGCACTCTATGTGTTTTCTCATTTTTGCTCACTCTACCACTTCACCTCATAGAATGCTACCATTCACACTCAAGCTCTATCTTCCTCCTCAGGTAAACTATTGCAAAGCCCTTACAAACATACTCATAAGTTTGTTTCTTACTTGATTCTAAATCTGTCAAGTTATCAATCAAGAACCATTACAGGTGGCTTTCTAGAGTCTGTATCTATGCAAGCTGAAAATGAACCACAGTTCTGCTGAGAAAACCATCCAAAGTATACAAATCTTTGAATATATGTTCAATTCTTCTTCACAAAAAAAAGAGGTAACTGAGGTTAGAATATAGAGAACAGTAGTCATTTAAGGAAACTTACCAAAAATGAAAAAGAGAGGGTGATTTTTGTGGAGAAATCAGCTTGCTGAGGGTGGGGAGCCTTTCGTGGGGAAGCATGCTTGCATGCTCACTGAGGGCAGGGTTCCTCTGAATGGGTGTGGGGTACTTTTGCAACTGACCGCTTGTGGTTGCTTACAAAAGAGGGGGATGGGACTGCTATCCACACAACTCAGCTGGCTCAATTCAGCCAGGCAGACTAGCAAGATGCTCAGACCTCCCCCATACCCCGTATTCTCATACTACCTGTCCTCAGCAGCTGCTCAGTGCCATAAGTCCCATAGCAGACAGATCCCTACCATGAGTGATCTCTGCCCGAGGGCTACCCATTCCCCGAAGCTACATACTAGCAGCCTCCAGTAAGCAGATCCCCACACCAGTGATCACTGATAGTGGGCACCAGCTCTGCTTGTGCTGTGCACTGCCACTCCCCCCACCTGACTGGCATTGGGCCTAACCCTACCACAAATGTTCTGTCTGACCCATTTGACCTACAATACCATTCATGGTGCACCTGTTGTCTCTAGCACAAATCCGCACTGCCCAATGCCTCTACTTACTGAACCCTCACACTAACAACACTCCTCACCACTCCCCCACAGCACCTGCCTACTGGAGCCACCTGGATCCTACCCCAATTAGGGAACACAGGGATAACAGGCAGACACTGACATTGGAATACCAGTGTGAACTCCACAATGCACTTAGCCTGGGAAAAAGTGGGTGAGGAAGGATAAGTGATACTGTTCCTAAAACTTCTAAGCCCCATAGGCAAGAAACAGCAGTGATTACAGGCATCAGAGATATCTGAATTTGAAAGCAACTTTCATATCAGCAGTCAGGCCAGAATTGCTGGCAAACTTGTAACCTCCACAACCTGAACATCACTGGATGTGACACCATTTCACTCCAATCTACCTTAAACCCAAAACAGAACATACACAGAAACCCAAAACAGAACATACACTGAAGACCCTATATATATATATATATATATATATATATATATATATATATATATATATATATATATATATATATATATATATATATATAAAGAAAACTAGAATTTTATTCTGAAATGATTAGACCTCAAGTTAAAAAGAACACAACACAATAAGCTAAGAGCTCCCCACCAAGGTTGCCTAATCCCACAATGGAAGTCCCCACAGAAAACATATGAGAGGCAGAAGATATACAATCCCAAAATAAAAGCACAATAAGCTAAGGGCAAAATCGCAAGGAGACTCCAACCAAATTAATGGCTAAACTGGAAGCATTCAACAAATGCATAAATGAAGTAGAACAGAATCTGATTGTACAGTATACCACCTTCATCAACAGGCTCAACTTAACTGAGGAAAATCAAAGTTACTTCAAAAGAGCATGTGGCAGTTTGAATGAATGACCCCTAAGAGATTCGAGAGTTTATTAAAGCTTGTGATTTGATTGTAACCTCTGAGCTGTAGATATCACCTTGGCTTGGCCTCCTAGGATCCAGCCCTAAAGTGTGTCTGGACTGAATTTGGATTTCCATTTATACATATGCAGAGAGCAGTCTGAGCTCAAGCCTGGGTTTCCTGCTGTTTGAGAGTTTGGGTGTGCTTGCTTACTTTTGGAGGTGCTGGTGATGGGTTCCTCTCTCTGCTTGGATCTGTGAAAGAGGGCCACCCTCTTGTGCCATTCTGGAACTGCCCCTGTGATACGGGTTGCTGATAATTAATATTTGTAAGCAACGCCGGGGGAGGGAGAGAGCATTTTGGAATCCTCCCTTCCCCCTCCTCTGAGTTCGTGTCCTCTGATGTACAAAGAATTATACACAGGGACCAGGATAATTCTTAATTACACATTTATTCTGAACTTCATTAATTGGGAAAAGAAAAAATGGGATGTAAAGGTCGACCAGCCGCCGCGTGGTCTGTGAGTTTACAGGGAAGTGCATAAAATCACCCAGCAAATCTTAAAACATACAGAAAATGCATAAATTCACCAAAAAGTAAAGAAAAGAAGTAGCACACATGTTGAAGAAATTTTCCCTTCCCTCTCCCCCTCTCCTTGATCTCGGTACCTAGATCAGGGAGGGGGAGAGGTACACTCACCAACCCGGTTTCGAGCGCCTCCCAGCCTGCAGTCCAAACAGAAGAAGGGCCTCCCAGCCTGCAGTCCAAACAGAAGAAGGGCCGAAGCCAGGGGAGCACGGACTTTTAAGGATTTCCTTGGGGGGGGGGAGTGGCAAACCTTGGCCTGGGAATGTCGCATGACCATGAGGTTATCTGTCTGAGGCCACATCCCTATCTACCTGTGGGAGGGTCTTTTCTCCTAATCCCTCTCACCTGGATCTGTTAGTTCAATAAATACTTAACTTCCAAAACTGTGCCTGGTTTGGAGATTCCTCCCAGCAGCGCGTGAGAGAATCCGTCCAGCTGCATGTAGCTGACTACAACATAGCAATAAACAAATTGAAGACAGGCCAACAACTAGAAGATCTCAGTCATCAGCTGGCTGAGCTGAGTGAAGACATGATCAAATTCAAGAATGAGTTCCACGAAGCATTAAGAAAATCAAACCTCAACCTGAAACTGGAACTAAACAAAGAGATGGAGATGATGCAGAAAAATGCAACAGAAAACAAAAATCAAACAGAGCCATTAAAAGCCTCTCCAGAATTTCTCACTACCTGAGCAAGTAATCTGCAGGGCAGAATCTCAGACCTGAGAGACAAGAAAGAAGAATTTGAGAGGGCTTTGCAAAACTTTGATATGATCAAAAAAACATGTGAACAAAATGTTAGGGAAATGTGAGATACCCTAAAGTGATCTGGATCATAGGGACACCAGAAGGGGAAGAAATCCAGGCAAAAGGCACAGAGAAGTTATTCAATAAAATCATTGAAGAAAAATTTCCAAATCTTGCAAAAGAGTGGATCATCTGGGTGCAAGAGGCTCAGAGAATACCAAACAGACAGGACCAAACAACTTGTGACAGTCAGGTGTGTATAGAGACCGCTCCTTCCCTTCCAGCCCCTCCCTTTGAATGGGAGGTGTCTAGTTAGAGCTACAACCTAGGTGCCAAAACTGATTGGTCAGATATGAACCAATCAGCTGTCCCTCTGACTCACCTGGGGAGGACTTAAAACTAGCTTCCCTAGAGGACTCGGGCCTCTTTTTCCCACATGG
>PVHP010030507.1:0-21433 GCA_004024765.1 Zapus hudsonius | reverse complement strand
GGCCCCTTCCTACCCAGAGAGTGAACCTCATCAATAGCATTGCTTCTGATTGAAATGGCCTGTGAGCCAGTCCTGGACACTCTTTTCTGTCTACGTGCATCTCTCTCATTGTTTTATAGCATACCATGACTTTATTTGTGTTCTTTGAGAGAGGGTCTCTCTCCCCAGATAATACAGAGGTGGTATCTCGGACCTCATCTCTTCATCCATGATCCTCTTTCTGCTCTGTGCAGCCATAGGAATCAGAGTCTCTCACTTTCCCTGACTGCTTCTCCCAAACCGGCTGCACGGCCGGCCAACTCCTCCCCTTCCTTCTAGTCTTTCCTTACATCCTTATGGCCTTTGCAGACCAACCTATACAAGATGGACCTGTTGTCTGTTACTGTCATGATCTGAGTTCACATGTCCTGAGTGAACAACATTTTCTGACTTTCAAGATAGGGTTTATTCTAAATTAATAGAATCTTAGAAAATAATTCAGGCTTTATTGGTTTGGGACTTATGTAATTAAATTGATCTTAGTTTTTTCTATCACTTACTTTTAATTTTTAATTTCTTTTTTATATCTTTTTTGTCAGATCTTTCTTTCTTTCTTTCTTTCTTTCTTTCTTTCTTTCTTTCTTTCTTTCTTTATTTATTTATTTATTTATTTGAGGTAAGGTTGCCCTGTAGCCCAAGCTGACCTGGAATTTACTAAGTAGTCTCAGGGTGGCCTTGAACTTGTGGATCTGGTGATCCTCCCGCCTCTGCCTCCCAAGTGCTGGGATTAAAGTCACATGCCACCATGCCCAATTTATTTCTAAATTTTCATTTTGTTTTTATTTACTTATTTGAGAGAGAAGAGAGAGAGAAGAGAGAGAGAAAAGAGAGAGAGAAAAAAAGAGAATACATGTTAGGGCCTCTTGCCACTGCAAACTCCAGATACATGATTGACCTGGGGAATGGAACCTAGACAGATGCGCTGTATAAGCAAGCACCTTTAACCACTGGGCCTTCTCCCCAGCCTATCACGTCCTGTTTAAATCTCCAAAGAAGTGCAAACAAGATGTGAGAGGCTGTTGTGAGTGATGCAAAGGAAGTTAGACTCACATTGAGGTGATCAGATTGTGGTCTCAAGTCCACGATCCCACACTGAGTGCTATGGGGCCATCTCCCACCTCCCTGGGGTGAGCTCCTCTCCCTTTCCAGTGCCTTCTTTGTACAGTGAGGGTATTTGATCAGGCAACCACTGGGACATCAATCTGGAGAGGAACTGTTCTGAATTCACACCATTTACTCTGTTCCTCTCCATACAGTAAGTATACGTCAAGAAACTGTCATGAACAAAGCACTATGTTGATGGTAATATAAAATAAAAAGAGTTTCCTGTGTCTATAATCCAGCACTCAGGAAGCTGAGGTGGGAAGATGGATGTGATTTTGAGGCCGGTTTTGGCTACAAAGTGAGTTCCAGGTGTACATAATATTTAATTTATATTTTAAATATATTTAAAATATAATGTAATTCTATAACTTGCCTCTTATTTACATGAGCAAACTTAGCTGAAGTTCAGAAAGGTAAAGCAATTTATTAAAGAATAAACTTTAACCCAGAGTGGTATTGGAGCTTTCCAAAGAAGTCAACAAATTCAATTACTTAATAGACAGCTTTCAATTCATTTTACTAATGCTAGGCTCTTAAAAAAACAGCAACAAACCAGAGCATAGAATGCTTCTTTTCTGTTTTGATAACCTTTGAGATGCTGTCTGAGAAGGTTCCTTGGGAGATGAACCTCACCGATATACAAGAGCAGTCAGGATTTAAGGCCTAAAGATGAATAGTCTGTCCACCTGTGTACACAGTCCAGTGTTTGGACAGGATGAGCTCTGATTAATTTAAATGAATGGCTGAAGACAAAGCCCACCACCATCCCACTCATTGCATAAGACAGGAAGACCAGTGGGATCAGAAAATTAACAAAGGGCACCTGAGCCAATTCATAAAACAACGTCATAGTGAATGCCTGTGTCCACACATTCCACCCTTGGTTTAACTCACAAAAACATTATGAGAGAGAGAAAGCCACGAGGGTCTCAACACATTCATCCTAACTATGAATTAATTTCTCCCAGATGATCAGGGAATCCTTTTCTGAGGAATTTACTTCCCTGAACTTGACCTCGTTCAGTGACTTTGGCGTGAAGATGAAAATGACTGCCAGATTGAAGGAGAAGTCTTTGATTCCTCATCCAGACTCTGGTCAGCTGAGAAAGAAGATAATGATGTGTGTTGAGTGGACACTTCTAAGGACCTATTCCTCCATCTGTATAGCTGCAAGAATGAGGAGAAACCATGAGGAGCTGCATGCTTCTGCTTCGAAAGCCATTTTCCTCTCAATCCAATCACTGCTTTGCATCATCAAAATCTGTGTAAGTTTTATCTAGAAGGGACTTTTCCCATCCCTATCATAATCAGCCTCTTCCCTTTCAATATGTCTTCAAATTTACACAGACTGGCCCTCGCATTAACACACAGAGAGCCACAATGCTCTGTAGGGTTGAGCAGACTTAAAGATGTTCAAAGATTTGCCCAAGATCTTCCAGAGGAAGAACAAGGCAGAACTGTAACTGGCACAGAGCATCGTCTCCTCTCGTGCGTCCATGGTCACTAAAAGGGAGTCCCTGCCTTCATTTTGTGTCCCTCCTTTACTCTGGCTCAGCTTCCTGCTCGACTCCTCATAGACATGTTGTTCACTCAAGGAATGTCTGTCTGCCATCTCATCCCTCTTGGAGGCTAAAGGCACAGAGCTGTCACTGTCCTTAACCTTTCCTCTTGAGTCACCTTGGATTCCAAGAGCAACAAAACTGATCACCTTTAGGACAAGGACTCAATCTCCCCCTAAGCTACAGGAAGCCTGGAAGACAGAACACCCTGAAGATAAGAATAATTATCCATGTTGGACAGGCTATACCTTGGAGGAGATCATTTTGTAGGAACCAGATTGGTACCCTGAGGTTATAATGGTGATTAATAGATTAATAATTATAGACCACCTTGCAAGGCTGGAGCTAAGATGATGGGCAGGCCTTTCAGAACCGCATATCACTCGTCCCCTGTCCCTAGTCTTCTATTTAAATCTAAAGCTCATGTCAGAACTCTGAAGATGGACTTGGTAATCACTGGACACCACTATCTTCCCGCTGTGGCCACTGGTAAAAATCTCTTTTCTCCACTTTGTCTCCTTTCTTCATTACTTTTGTCTAAATGGCACATTGGCAGGGGTCATCAAGCCTAGTTTGTTGGGACTTCCTGGCATCAGGAATTTTGCTCTAAAACACTTGTCACAGAACCACAGATATGTTTCTGAATTTGGTAGTTTGTCATTGCCAGTCTTACAGAACGAACATGAAATTCATCAAAGCAAAGGAGCCTCCCACCATTTCCCAGGGAATGAGCACCAGGCCTGAGGCCTGCATGCAGACCATTGTTTATCCACCAGTGCCAAGGCAAGCAGTGATTGACCAAGATGTTGTTGGTGGGGTGTCTGCCTGGGTGTTTCCAGGTTTTTGGCATCTTGATCAAAGAACTGAAGGAGTATGCACAGGTAATAAAGCAGAAAGAAGTTTTATTGGAGACCAAAAAAATGGCAAAAGGGTGATGGGGTGGGGCAGTTATGCTGCTGAGGAGCAGTGGGCTCGTTGAGTCAGAATATTCCAGAGCAGTGGGTTACTGTCCAGGTCTTCCTTCTATGGGTCCAAGAGGAGGAGGAAGAGGAGATGGATGCTAGAGGCGGTATAGGGATGGTTTTTTTCAACTTTGATTGACAGGCTGAGATTATGTAAGCTTTTCTCTATGCACATGTCCTTTCCCCTGATACATCTGATTTTAATTATATGTCCAATTGTATGTGTCACAAATTGGTAAGTAGGAGATTCTCCCTAAAAATTTCATTTATAAGACAAAGTTTACCTTATTGCTTAGGCACCCCAAACCAGGTCAGTTGGCTCCCTGTCTTCTGATCTCAAATATATTCAGGAACATGTTTGAATGGAAACTAACCACAGAAAGAGAATTATTAAAGGTTCCTGGTGGAGGAGAGACGTGTTCCACTGTGTGAAGTTGGGTGGGTGTGTGCTCGATGCAGGTAAGAACCCTACCTAGGCTGCCAGGTTCATTGTTAGAAGGGTTGTGTATAGACCAAGCCAAGTGGAGTTCCAGATTGCTAAACTATTTCTTACACTTACCTGCCTCAAAGGTGTGGGCCATGTCACCCAGAACCATATCCTGATCCTAAATGTCCCAGAGATCTGTCCACCTGCCCTTTTCTGTAGCTGATATCAGTGGCAATCAGCGATCGGGGCAGGATCCAGGGACACAACTCCACGTTCCCTCCCGTACAGCCTGAGGAGTTATTTTCAGACCTCTACTCAAGTCAAGATGAGACACTTGACTTTGATACAGAAAAGAATTTCAGGAAGAGTTAGTAGGAAGCAGAGCTGGAATTTCCTAAGAAGAAATCTTCACTTAGATGTAAGCACAGGGGTTGAGAGGCATTCAGGAAAACGATAAGGCACACCCAAGTGTGGGTTTGTGCTTCTCAAGAGAGAGTCATACTTAAGTGTCTTTATAATAGCCATATATATTATTTGGGTGGCTTCTGGAGTCACTTCTCAAAGAGTTGCTCAGAAACTTAAATGCTATCATAAGATGGTTCATGAAATACACTGGATATCAGCGCATAGCTGATGACACCCTAGGTCACAGGGGTTGCGTGGGAAGTTAAGATGTTTTTACTGTAAGCAAAAGCTTATAGTCTTGTTTTGATATTCCCAGAATATATCTGGGAAGGAAATAAGGCCATACTGGGCAGGCAGAGGGGGAGGGCATATATGTTTAGGTCCTAAGTATGCTTCATTGATATTTTAACATTTTTATGTGAAATATCTCTATATTATTTAGTTGGAATTATTGACTTTACTTTGGCAAGAGGCTGCAACTTGACTCTGGAGTGAGGGTCTCCTTTCCCTTCTCTTGTCTTAGTTGACCCTCTCTTTTGATCCTATTCAGTACCTTCTGTTTTCCCATTGGAATTTCACGTTCTGTCTTCCCCTCCCCCTGGGGAATCAGGAATGCGTTTTCAGTTTTATGTGGTTTGTTGCTGTTGCTGTTTTGTTTTCAGATTTAATAACCACGGGGAAAACAAGATAAATGAGGTTCCAATGTTCCCAGAAAATTTTAAAAGGATGGTAATCATTTTCCTAAGATAATAACTCGCAGTGCTTAGCACAGGGCTTGACCTACTAGATGCTCAATTTGTGGTTAATAGCCTCATTATTACTATAATTGCTCTTGGCCACTCAGCTACTTAGAAGCATAACCAGTATTTGATGAGGGGCCTTCAGACTCTTTGCCCAAACTCAATGAAGGCTGTTTCACCTGCTAAGGATGCTTGCGTTAGCTGCAAGGGTAAGAGAGGTCATAAACCTGAGGGCTGGGAATGGGAGGGGCAGCTAACAAAAATGAGACAAATTGCCACTTATCAGTTATTCTGGCAGGGTCACCTAGGGCTGGACCCCGTATGATCTTTGGAAAAAACAAAACTTAGACTAAATGTATATATTGTTTGGCTCCTTGACATGAACAGAAAAACTGAAGGATTTATTTGCTGGAGAAGAAAAGGTTCATAAAACAGAGAGGAGCAGAAACCACTTACTCGTATTTCTGGCTTTGCTAGTAAGGGACAAATCTTTCTTTTTCTTTTTAAAAAAAATATTTTATTTATTCATTTTCAAGCAGAGAGATACAGAGAGAGAGAAAGTGAGTGAGAGAGAGAGAGAGAGAGAGAGCGCACCAGAGCCACCACCTTGTGGGTCTGGCATATGTAGGTCCTGGGGAATTGAACCCGGGGCCTTAGGCACTTAAGACAAGTGCCTTAACCTCTGAGCCATCTCTCCAGCCCAGGGACAAATCTTTCTACTGTGGGATCTGAGGATGGTGGGAGAGGAAAGAAGGGTGTTTCTTGTCACTGTGCACCACTTCTATACTTATAGTTAGTAGACTAGTCAGGGAGTCACTTGGCTTTCCCACCTCTGCTCTCTTCTCCCCGGTGAGTATTCACATCAAAGCATTCATTATTCCCATCCCCATCCTAGACTGACTGCAAAGCCCAGGCCTGGATCCAGGCTCTCCCAGCAACCTTTTTCCAAGATATCCCTCCCCAGGAAGCCCTCCTCCCCCAGGAAGGCATGCGGAGTCCGTCTTCTCCCTCCCATCTCCTTACACTTGTGCATTTGGTCTTTGACTCAAGGTCTGACCCCACATGTTATGTTACAATCAACAGGCGGAAGGCTTCCAGCACGTACTTTGTCTTCTGTGCTTTCTATTAGGGGCGCGACTTAGAAGATGGATGTTTAGAACATGACCCGAGGAATTTTATCCTCCTCTGGAAAACTGTAGGAGCGAATCCTCATGGGCAAAGACTAATGCCTTCTGGGCTCCAGCCAAATGCTTGCACTTATTTTAAAAGGCCTCTGCGGCTTTCCTTCTGCTTATTGTAAGCCTGTCACTTTACAGTGTCCCTAAGTTGTTTGGAAGAAAGTGGTGACAAATGAACCATCCTCTCATTTGTTCTCAAGAGGAGCCACTTCTCAGTAATGAGGCATTAATTCTGGATGAGCTGATTCCTTGATCAAACACCTTACAAGGCTGTATGACTCTCCTCTCCTGCGTTGCATTCTGGAGCTACAGGGAGATCGAACCCTTGAATGGGAATCGGATTAAAATGTTTGGATGCCCAGGCAGAACAGAAGTTTCTTGCCAATGCAAAACAGCTTGGGAGTGCATGCCCCTACCCCTTCCTTAAATTTGATATTAAACCTGGTTCAGTCTCAATGAGAAGTGATATGACCGCTTTGTACTTCAGTTTCCTCATTTACAAAAATATATCTGTTGTGGTCAGCTTCTAGTTGCTGCGCAGAAAGAACCCAAACAAAAGAGGCTTGTGGAGGAATGGGTTTATTTGGCTTATGGACTCGAGGGGAGACTCCATCCTGGCAGGGAAAACGATGGCATGAGCAGAGGGCTGGACATCACCTCTGCCACAGCACTGCAAACAGCGGCAGGAAGGTGTGCCAAACACTGGCAAGGGGAAGCTGGCTTATAACCCCATAAACTCGCCCCCAACAACACAGCTCCAGCGAGGTTGTAAAACCCAAACTGCCATCAGCTGAGGCTCGATCATTGAGAACACATTCGTTTGTTTGTGGGGGACACCTGGATCAAACCATGACAATATCTATTATTGCAAAAGTTCAGTTAGTTAAGGTATGTGTAAGGAAGACAATATTACAACCCATCCCATTTTTTTCCCTTTTGATAGATTTCTTGCCATTAAAAGGAGCATAGAGAAAGAAGAGAGGTCTCTGACTGTGTCCTGTTTAATCTTCATTCTACTTTGCTTAGATTTAGAATCTCCCAGGAGACACACCTTTGGACATGTCTGTAGGGGTATTTCTAGCGAAGTTTAACTGAGCAGGAAAGAACCATCCTGAATTTGGATAACATCATCCCATGGGCCTGGGTCACCTTTCTGCTTCTCAATAAATGTAAGTGCAATGTGACCAGCTGCCACCCACTTCCGTTACTATGTCTTTCCCACCATGATGGAATAAATAGTCTCAGCTGTGAACTAAAATATCCCCTTCCTTCCTTCCTTCCTTCCTTCCTTCCTTCCTTCCTTCCTTCCTTCCTTCCTTCCTTCCTTCCTTCCTTCCTTCCTTCCTTCCTTCCTTCCTTCCTTCCTTCCTTCCTTCCTTCCTTCCTTCCTTTCTTCCTTCCTTCCGTTGCTTTCCAGGCATTTGGTCCCAGAGTGAAGGTACAGGGGCACAGATCTAGCTCACCAGATGGGCTAGGGACCAGGCTGGTGAGCCCTCTTCCATGTTACAATGAGAACAGGTGAGCTTCCCCCCTGGCAGATAGTTGCCATCTTGGTGGGGGTGAGGATGGGAAGAATCTGAATGAGTAAACATTTTCCCAAAGATACTCATGTTACCCTAAAGAATGTAGTTAAATGTTAAGAGATAATTTTGATTCGCAAAACTCTTACAAGTGGAAAACTTCATATTTCCTGTCAATCTCCCATCCTCTGGTTTTTTAGAATGGGGAATGATGAGGATTAGCTCCAGAGATGAGTTATAAAGAGATCCAACAAACTTGAATGCTGTTAGAGCCTCACTATGTTTTTAATGTCACCACCGACTGGAGACCATCAACACACGTCGGTTCACTTAAATGTAATTGATAATCTCAAATTGGGTTAAATCTCCCAATATAAAAAAGCTCCTCATTCCCAGTATAACACAGGTCAGAATGAAACCACATATATCACTTATTGGTCACAGGCTGATTTTTATAACACGGAAAAAAGTAGGAAATAATTCATTGTGTTTCAGTTAATTTTTTTTTTTGAGACATGGTCTCACTCTAGCTCCAGCTGACCTGGAACTCACTCTCATGGTCCAGGCTGGCCTTCAGCTCCTGAGTTCTGGGATCTTAGGCATGAGCCTATATTTATAGTGAATTCTGGTAAGATCTTGTTTGTGGTACTCCACAAGAATGAGAGAAGAGTAGAGGCTGTAGCCATATCCATTTTTGTAGTCTGGTGCATGGCCTGTGGTGTTCCTCCTCATTCCCTTCCTACTGTTCCAGGACTCGGATCACGATCTCAGCCAGCTACCAATACACCTTTTGCTATGGTCTCTTTCCAACTTTACAACAGATTTCTTCGACTTTATCATTCTTTTGTGATTCATTTGCATAAATGCTCTCAATGAAAGATCTGATTGCTTCTCTTTTTGCAGATTCAAAACCCACTGGGTCAACAGGTTCAAGAAAAGATACTCCCAAATGCTTACTGTACATTTAAAACAGGAAGCAGCTTGGTCTGAGCCACAGGTCTTATTAAAAGTACTATTCTTAGAGGAGGCTGCCTCTATGATCCAAGGTTGGTGGTGGCTGCCCGCTCGCCTCCACTCCACCAATCATGGGTCTCTAGAATTGTGGAGAAGAGAAATATCGCTCACCACTATCCTCTTCCTTCAGACATTTCTCCAGAAAAGGCCATCAACCTAGGTAGTAAATGACCATTTGTAGACGCAAATAAGAAAACCACAGTGGGTTCCTTCTCAGAAAGGAGAGAGCCTTTTCTCCTGACCTTAAAGAAGATGAGACTCCTCAGAGAAATGCCCTGAAGTCTTTAGGAAAACATGGGCCTACAGTGCTGACTAGAAGCTGCTTGTTAACACCCCAGGCTTTTCTCAGACCTGAGTTCTACCTCAGTTGTGTGAGTTTGGGGACCTGACACGGATAGGGATAGTAATAGTGACGGTGTGATGACACGTCCTTTAATTTGGGGCTATGGACAATTTCAAGCACATAATCCCAAATGAGTAGTTAAAGACCTATTGTTGACCGTTCTTTCAAACCTACTTCATCTAGAAATACATGATGTGAGAAGCAACACGAACAGGCTCACATCCCCTAACAGCCTGACCTGACCAGGAAGGGGTGTAACTGATGGTTTTTATATTTTTTTCTCCGGAAGGAAAAATTACAAGGAAGGGCAATTTCAACATCAATCAGGCAACTGTGGATGAAATAGAGGAGCCCCACCCTCTTTCTCATTCTTTCTGCCCCTCCCGCACATCCTGGAGCATCTTCTAGAATCCCCTGGGCTCCACAGAGTGAGGTTTGGAAGTCATAGCGTATATGAAAAATGTGAACAAGAAAAGCACACGTGAAGAGTTATTGTCAAGAGCTCCCAGAAGCATCGTGATTGTATTTGTGGGGAATGATGATTCATTAGCCAAATAAGAACTCACCACCTCTGCTTCAAGGTTACTTTCTCCCTGGAACCCTGTAGACACAGAAGAGATTTACTGCATTGCCATAGTGGCCGTTTAAATTTTAAAAAATACTGTTTTTTATTCTGGTTCTTTCTACTTATGTATTCAAATTACATATATTTTTATTTACCCAGAAACCCTGCTAGATTTAACAGGAGTCATTAAACTGTCCAAAAACAGATCTATCTCAGGAAACTACCAATATAGGCGAAATGAAAACACACAAATACATATAAAGTGAAATAATGTAAAGTGTAACAATTCAAGGCAAGTGAAGAGATCCGGCAATGGCCACGTCCATTGTTTGGAAAATAACTTTTGTAGAGATTCAGTCCTAAGATTGCCTTGTATCACAGTGGCATTGTAATTGTGATATTTAGGAAAACGAAGGAGGTCCAGTCCAGCTCTCTTTCTCTCTCTTTGCCTCTGGTCATGTCTCCCCGGATTGTTGACTTAGTTCTGGACACTTCTCTCAAGGAGTTCCATCCTGAGAAGAATTGTTGGTAGAGTTGTAGCTTCTCTGTCTGGAGAAGGTGTGGCATTTATGGGATCCTTCCGTCTCTAGGGAATTTTCATGAAAAAAAAAATCTACATACATATGGCCATTCTCCATAACTTTTCCTTTGGTCCTTCCCCCTCTTTTACCTTCCCAGTGGGGCTGACAGCAGGGGGCGCCGTTGATGCAAATTACAATGTGAAGTGTGTCCATTAAAGTTGTGTAATGCAGTGGCCCAGTCACTGTGGTTCTAAAAGGGAATGCGGATTTTTCTACACCAAAAGGTAGATCGACATTAAAAGGTCAGAAAACAAGAGCAGTAAGATTTTGGATTAAGAGTAAGACTCTGTAACCACGGGAGAAGATAGAAGAGATAGGCCTGCATATAGGTGTTTGGAAAGATCTCTGGAGAGAGGAGGCCATGCCTTTGACATTGGGGGGACAGCAACCGGTGAGTTGTGCTTTCATCATGTGACTCGCCCACTTCTTGTTCTTCACAGGTGCCTGTCATTTCAATCATCACTCAATTATCTTTATTGGATAAAGAGACCAGAAGGACTGGAGAGAACAATCGAGGAAGACACCTGATCCCCCCCAAGTGTGTGTGTGTGTGTGTGTGTGTGCACGCACATGTGAGTGCCCACTGCAGCATACATAAGCAAGAAGGAAGGAAGGAAGGAAGGAAGGAAGGATAACAAAGAAACCAAACCACTGTGTGACTTTGCTAACACAGTAAACAAAGAGCTGCCATTTGAGTTCAGGTTTCTCTTACTCTAGAATGTAAAGTTTCAACAATTATGCTGCAGTTCTTGTCAACAATTTTTAAAAATATTTTATTTGCGTCGGGCGTGGTGGCGCATGCCTTTAATCCCAGCACTCGGGAGGCAGAGGTAGGAGGATCACCAGGAGTTCAAGGCCACCCTGAGACTACATAGTGAATTCCTGGTCAGTCTGGGCTAGAGCGAGACCCTACCTCGAAAAACCAAATATATATATATATAATATATATATATAATATATTATATATATATTATTTGCAAGCAGAGTGAGAGAAAGAGAGACATTCACAGGTAGAGAGAGAGAGAGAGAGAGAGAGAGAGAGCAAGAGAGCATGCCAGGGCCTCTAGCCACTGTAAGTGAACTCCAGACACATGTGCCACCTTGTGCATCTGGCTTTATGTGAGTAGTGGGCATTCAAACCTGGATTGCAAGACTTTGCAAGCAAGTGCCTTAACCACTGAGCAATCTTTCCAGCTCACAAATCACATTTTTCTTAGCATGTTCAACTGCTTGTCTTGACCCTGTACATCAAAGAGTGACCGTGTTTCTCTAGAATCAGAACATTCGAGGTGGATGGTTGTGCATTCCCTGATAACAGTGTCTGTATCTGGGCCTGAGGAATGAACCTGTACACCTGGGCTCCAGATGGGGAAAGCTGTTGGCACCTCCATCACTGTGGGCACCCAGTGCATGGAAGATGTGCCAAGCTCCTGTTGAATATTCTGATTTTGTTATTTCCCAAATGCTCTCCCCAAAAATAATCCTTTAGGAAGGCAAGGCATAGCTGAAGGAAGCAGAGCCCATGAGAGCTTGCTCGGTGCCCACTGTCCCTTTGCAAACCCGGAGATGAAAAGGAGAGGGAACCCAAGGGCTCTGTGCTCATGGACAGCTGTGGTTGGCTGTGTCTGGGCGGGGAAGGCTGCATTGCCCTCCCTCACCGAGGCTCCGTGAGTGCTAAACCAGATGTGCCTTCAGCAGTGCTCACAGCTTAGGTGGCCACTTTCATGGGGTGGAAAAAGATAATCTAACCCTTCCTGTTCTTGCCAAAATAACCATGTGTAGGTCTTTGTTCTGCACGTCTCTGGAACACACAGATCGATTTCCAAGCACTGGGAACCTCCTGTTCTGATCAGTCTTCCGACAAACTCTTGTTCTGCTTCTTTCACCCCAGTTTCCTGAAACCCCAGCGTTGGGTTCCCTGCTGGAGCCCATGAGAGCCTCCTTTGTGAGGTAAGCTGTGTGGGACACTGGACCCCCAGCCAATTACAGCAATGGTAGGTATTACCTTGGCATATGGGCTGAGAGGTGGCCCTGTTTGGGGAAGATGGTGGAATTCCTGTCAGTAGGCTTTGCCTGGCTGTGGTGGAAAATACAGGAGGACTGATCGAGGCTGGTTCAGAAACTTGAGGATTCTTCTGTTCTTTAAGTGGGTGGAGAGACAAGGGCAGGAACAAGAGAGTCAGTCCTCCAGTGCAGTTTAAGCACGGAAGGCAGAACTTTAGGTTTAAACCTCGCCTCCATTTTCTCACTCTGCAGTGGGGCATTTGCAACAGAAAGAACCCATGAGATGAAATGGATTTGTAAAAGAGAGACAAGTTGATTCGAGAATCATATCCTCCTCATAGGCAATGTGAGAAAGCAGGAAAAAAATGGACTTGGAACAAGAACAGTGGGATCTGAGCCTGCCTCTGTGTGCTTATGTGGTCGCAGCAAAGCTGCCTTTGGTAAGACCTGGGTCGCTAAGGTCCGTTATGTAAACAAAATTCTTCTAAGGGCATAATTACCCCCATAACCAAGAAATATTTATTAAGTAAATGCCAGTGTGTGATATGTTTTGAAGATAAGAGCAGGAAATGTGGGCCATAGGGCCTTAGGAAGCTGTGAGATGGTCCGATGAGAAAACATGAGAGGTCTTAAAAAGCTGACTGACTCCTAATCCACATTTATATCATGGAACCATGGGCTGCAGAGGTCTCCAGAGCTGCATCTTTCTGCAGGAGAAGCCAGCTGCTGCTGCTGGTGTGTTCTGATCGCTCAAGCATCCGAGCCACACACGGTCTCTCAATGCTGGACACGAAGGGTCGATGAATCCAACAGAAGGAATCCTTCTGGGCTTGACATCCGGAAATAATGAAGGCCAAGGCTGTATAACCAGACTTTCTAAAGCAAATTTCTTTTTATGGATGGCCTTGGTCACCTTGAAGAGACCAAGACTGTTTAAGTCATTTAACCGATATTCAGGATTCAAGCCCTGGCCACCACAATGCAGAGTGCAGTCCTAACCGCCTGTCCCAGACTGCTTGAAGCCCATATGGGAATGTCACTCCTGGCACAGGGAGAGCACCTTCACTTGTGTTTCTCAAGCCGGGATGGACACTGTACCTTCCTGGAGAGAGTTTTCATGGGTTGTTAGGGGCCTGACATCAGGACTTGTTAAAAGCCCTCTCCAGGTGAAAAGCAGTGAGGAGGTGAATTACTGGTGTCCATAATGAGGAATGTCAGACTCCAAAGTCAAGTTCAAGTTTAGAGCTGCCCTCACGGTCTGTTTCCACTGCATGTTTGAGCTCATTGCTTAGAGCCTTTTGGAAGTGAATACAAGTCTTCACATTCTTGAAGCACAGGTGAGGCCCTGGACCCCTAGGAATTCCAAGTGAAAATTTCCTGTGCGACTCAGGCTTCCATTGGAGAAATCTCCCAAAGGATCATTGTTAGGAATTCATCCTGTCCTCAAGTAATTACATGGACAGTTGTCACAAGGAGGTAAGTTTGATCCCATAAGTTTCTGTTAGAGAATGAACACTTCTCTGCTGTCTGGTTTCCAGGAGCAGGGACTTTTCCTAAACTCCTCACTTCTTGCCTACTGTGAATGCCCCATGGAGTGGAATGACCTAAGTGGGGGGGGGGGCATGAGTCTGCAAGTGTAACTCAGGACCCTCCTTCCTTCCATTTGCAGGAGCCAACAAAGCTTATTCTCCAGACCCACTCTGGCAAGTCTTACATTTTGTAAGTCTGCTCATAAGGGTTGGTTATCCCTCCTGACTCCAGACACAGAGCTGTGTCATACATCTTAGCTTCTCACATGAACCAAGGTGACTAGTTTGGCTTTCCTTTGCTTTCTTACCTCTTAATTCAGTTGGTAACTTGGATGTGGGAAAGTGAGGTATATATTAACTTACTAAATATATCACATCTGCTCTTTTTAAAAGGTCATATTTAGGGCTGGAGAGATGGTCCAGTGATTAAGGCACTTGCTTGCAAATCCTAACAACTGAGATTCTATTCCCCAGTGCCTACTTCAAGCCAGATGCACAAGGTGGCACATGTATCTGGAATTCATTTGCAGTGACTAGTGGCCTGGCATGCCCATTCTCTCTCACACACACACTCTCTCGAATAATAAATAAATAAATATTTTTTAAATGTCATTTTTATATGACAGAAGAAAAATTAATATGTCACCCCACTCACACGATCCCACCGTTACATTACAACCCTCATCAAAATGTATTAGCTTTAAAAGTTTTTTTAATGTATTAGCTTTTTCTTAAAATAACAATTATCAAACCATTTGTAATCCATATGTTTCTACCCATGAATGACAACCAGAATTTCAGGATTAATTATAAGAGTTATAAAGAGCCTTTGGACATTTCCCCAAGAGTCTCTATAAATAGCGAGAAAGATGGAGTTGTAACCCCAGGCTTCAGATGTCCTGCTGCCACGTCAGGTTTTGATGCTTTTTTTCCTGAGTAGAGTCCAAGAGAAATGTCTTTCCGGGCTTCTAGAGTCTGTATGACATGAACATCTCATTCTAAAATAGGGAACCAGACCCTTGTCATCTGATACCAATGAGGCGCTCTGGCTCCTCTGGTGCTCAGGGTGGAGGAGGAGAAGATAACCTTCAGCCTCCATAAGTCATAGCATCATGATTATGGAATCCCTCTGCAGCATGGCTGCTTACTGTGTGGAATGCCACAGGGCACGTGTCCCTTCTTGGACTCCATCCAAAAGAGTAAGTTATCAGAAGGACCTCATTATAACACGGGCTTCAGGGAGGGCGCTGTCGGCAGGTATTGGGGGAGCTGGTAAAATCCTGGTGCATGTCATTTTAATAGTTCCATGCTTGTTCATACTAGGAATCCGCAGTCCAGCTTGCCCCTCATCTATCCCTTGTTTCTTCAGTACTTCGTTAAGCTTCTTGCTTGTTTGGGGGGCAACTGTAAGCTTTGGACAAAACTCGGTCTGATTGTCATTTGCTTGAAACAACCTAGGCGGAGGGTTTTCTTACGATCTGGTGTTTCCTGTCATAGCCCCTCTGCGCCAGAACATGCTCTTCAGCAACTGAGGTTGCTCCAGGCATGAACATTCAGAGAGTGGACTGGACTCTCCTGGAAGTGTCCACTACCCAGGCAATCAACTGTGAAAGGAAAAGCCTATCTGGCCAGGCAGAGGTAGTTAGTGACTTTCCGAATCTGCCTTGCCATGGTTTGATCCAGGTGTCCCCCACAAACAATTGAATGTGTTCTGATAGATCGATCCTCAGCTGATGGCAGTTCGTGAATTAGAACCTCATTAGAGCTGTGCTGTTGGGGCGGGCTTATGGGGGTTATAAGCCAGCTCCCCCTTGCCAGTATTTGGCACACCTTCCTGCCGCTGTTTGCAGTGTTGTGGCAGAGGTGATGTCCAGCCCTCTGCTCATGCCATCGTTTTCCCTGCCAGGATGGAGTCTCCCCTCGAGTCCGTAAGCCAAATAAACCCATTCCTCTACAAGCCGCTTTTGTTTGGGTTCTTTTTGCGCAGCAACTAAGAAAGCTGACTGCAACATGCCTGGAGGCTCTCACTGGCTTTAGACTGAACACCAGCTTGGCCCCACCTAGCAATGGAAGTGACAGGGACAGTTTGCAACTAACCAAGCCTAAGCCAAAAGAGATGTGAACTTGGCCTCCAAAAGAGCTGCCTAAACACAGATCATTTTTTGATGGTATTTGATGAGACAAACCAAGTAAAGCTTTGCCTTTTTTTGTTCCTCTGGCGGCATGGTTGACTGTCTTTTCCTTATTCCCAACAGCACATAGATCTCCAGCAGCGCTTCTCTCCTAAAGTCCTACAGTCAGTGGTTTGCTTGCAGCTGGTTTGAATCAGATCTGATAGAGAGAATGCTTTGCCTGAGCGCATCACTTACCTCAGGAAATCAAGTTCACTCGTTGGGTGACAGCCTTGGTTGCCCATAGCCTTACATTTTCTACACTTAAGCAGCAGACTTCACTGCAGTCTGCTCTACCTCATCAACAAAGAATGATGGTAGGAATCCCGACTCTACTGACGTCTGGGTAATGGCCGCAGCACTGGAGTTTGGACTACCCTTGCCTCCTGTCAAGTTTTTACTGCACTGGAAGTAATTCTCTGTCCCTATTGGTTTTCATCAGCTGTGGTTTTGAGACAATGAGTTCTACTTGTGCCTGGAAGTTTGAAAATATACATGCTTTCAACATTTGCAGAGTTTAATTTATCCTCTCTCAGAGAAACCGGGTTTGCTGCTGCTCATCCCTTGATGAGTCACGTGTGGGGCGGTGTAGAGCTCACAGGCTGCCTTCCTAGAACACCGATGGAAGGGCTGCGTAGGGAAATGGAATTGATCATTGATGTAGCAGGCCTTTTGTGGACACCTGTGAGAAGCAAGCATGTAGGAAAAAGTGACAAAGGTTTTGAGGTCACACTTTTTTTTGTTTGTTTGTTTAGCTAGACTTCTGGAGTTGAATCCCTGGTGCTCAGGTGTAGGGATGGGAATGGGGCCCCTCCAAGGTATGTGGACTTCTAACCTCTGGACCTTGTGGGTGCAACCTTATGTGGAGAAAGAGTCTTTGCAGACATTATTCTTTAATTAGTCTGACATGAAATCCTCTTGGATTCCCAGAGCAGGTCCTAGATTCAGTGACAAGTGGCTCTATAAGAGCCAGAAGAGGAAGCACATGAGGAGGAGGTGAAGGTCAAGATCAGAGGGACACTGGAAGAGGTAGGGCTGGAGGAGGGAGCACAGCCCTGCCATCACCTTGGCCTTGGGCCTTGACCTTCAGGTCTGTAGAGCTGAGAGATTGGAAACTCTTGTCTTCAGGTGCCCAGTTTGTAATAATTGGTTATGATAGTGACAAGAAACTAATACTACTTATTAATTATCAATATTAATTAGCCTCCATGAATCAGAACCCTAGGAAGAAAACTCACTTCCCATGGTTGTGAGGATAAAATGCCTTACCCAAGGCTGACTGAGATCAGGGTTAATTGCACCAGTGTTTCTGCCCCAGTGTGTTAGTCAGGGTTCTCTAGAGGAACCAACCCAATAGAATGAATGTCTATTATAAAGAGAGTTGACTTACAGGGTAGGGCTGGGCAGTCTAACAATGGCTGTCTTGAGAACATCCGCTACTCATCCCTGAGGCTGGATATTGCTGCAGTCCTAATATGGTGCCTGGAAGATTCCAGAAGAGCTAGTCTTTAGTCCACATTGGAAGGCTAAAGAAGCCAAGTTCTGTTGTCAGTGAAGAGAGAACCAACAGAGTGATGTACTCACTAGCAAGTAGCAAGGGTAGCCAGGCAAAAGGCACTCCCTGCATATGGGCTGTCAATGGGAAAGAATGACCTCCTGGGAAGGTCTTCCTCCCTTAGCTAATCCTTCCTGGAAATGTCCTCACAGACCTGTCCAAGAGGTACATCTCTTACTTTATTGCTGATCTTATCAATTTAGCAATAGGAATTAACAATCACAAACCTTCCCCTTGTCAACGTTGACAAATCATATTTATGTTAAGCTTAATTTCCAAATGAGAAGAATCATATAACCATCCCACATATGACTAGAAACACATTGTTCTTTCCAAATGCATGATCAAGTCCCTTGAGGAATGCTTAGTCTCTTGTATTCCATAATTTAAATATAAATATAGATCTACAACACTATTGATATTATCTCAATTGATATTATATTATATAGTAAAGAAATAGAGGAAAGAAAAACTCAAGTATCATCTTAATATTTGTGTACATAGCCCAACACTCTTAACAAAATAGATCAGAAACACTTAAGGCACTTACAGTCCTCCTTTCTCGAACTGGTCACGTGTATTTGTAAGTACCATCTTCTATTACCCATTCTGCATTTCTCTACCCACAATAAGCACTCCAGCAGGTTTTGGTTATTTATCTGGAGGATGATCTACACCTTAATTCCTGAAGGGTTTGGGTCATTTATAACCCTGCCTTGACTGAGTTATTGTAGCTTCCGGTGACTGTGATCACAGGGCATGGTAACACCATGCAGCCTTAGAATTTTTCAAACTTGAAAAACAATCCATCCATCCCTGGTGGCATAACATTATGTTATTTCTCCTGGGGAGACATGAGCAAACACCTATTGACCCCAGAGAGGGCACTGATGACAGAGCAAAGAAATTGTTGCTCCCAGGTCTAGCTTCTTGAACCAGTGAGTTTATTGGGGTTATTTATAGGTATGCGGGTGAGGGGTGACTTACAGGAGCATGAGTGACTTACAGGCAGCTATATTACTGAAAAACCCACCCCAGTGTGGTAGTTTGAATAATTTCCCCCAATAGAATTTATTATAATTGTGTTTATTAAGTTGTTAATTGTCTCCAGCCAGAATTGGAGGTGTGTCACCTTGGCCAGATCCTAGGGTTCAGCCCTAAGGTGTTTCTGGGGTGGGTCTGGAATTCTAGCTATACATATGCAAAAGGCAGTCTGAGCTCAAGTCTGGAGTCCCTGTTGTTTGCTAGTTTGAAGTGTGCTTGCTTGCTTGAGGTGCTGGTGGTGGGTTTGTCTGTCTCTGCTTGGATCTGTGAAAGGGAGCCAGCCTTTTTCCTTAACTTCCCCTGGATCTGTCACTTTCAATAAATACCTTCCTCCCACAATTGTGCCTGGTTTGGAGATTCATCCCAGCAGCGTGTGACTGACTACGACACCCAGTATAGGTGAAAACTCAGGGATGCTACAAACCTGGACCTCCCTGTACAAACTGCAGGCACTTTAGCCAGCAGAGAGCCCTTCTCCCCAGCAATGATCACTAATTATATACCTTTGTGGAGGGGCCTTGTGAATCCTGTAAGTTTCAGGAGTTTCCTGAGCCTTGTAAATTTTGTTTACTTCCTGAACCCTCTGAGTCTTCCTCCTCCTTAGAGGAAGAAATGTTTCAATTTTAAGGAAATATACACAACACATAGACATACAACAATGCATGGGGAGTCTTCAGCATCCAAGTGTCTTCCTGACTCACTGTTTAAAGTAAAAGTGACTAAAATTTATGCAAGAAAACTGTGTGTGACAGAGAGAGGGAGAGAGGGGGGGAGGAAAGAGAGAAAGAGAAAGAGAGGGATAGTATGTACATGTGGAAGACCCCGAGAAGCCATGAAACTCAGTGGCATCCAATCCCCATCCCCATTCTGAGTCACATAAAAGAGTTCATGGTGTGGTCTGGATAGGAAGTGTCCCCTAAAAGACTCATGCATTGGAGGCTTGGTCCCCGATACAAGCAGTGCTCAGACATTTTGGGCAAGGGACTGGATCACCAGCGCTCTGTCTTGAGCAACCACTGATGGACTGAAGAACGGAATGGCCTATCGGGACATGGTGGAGCTGTGGAAGACGGGGCCTGTCTGAAGGAATGAGGTCACTGGGGTGTGTCTTTGTATGTTTCGGCCTTGATGCCTTCTTACCATTCCTCTCCACTTCCTGGCTGCCCTGAAGCTCTGCCCTCCCACAGCCTTCTCCCATGACAGCTGCCACGAGGCCTAGAAACAATGGAGTCAGCCAACCATGGACAGAAACCATGAAACTAAATAAATCTTTCCTTCTTTCAAATGTTTCTCTCAAGCATTTGGGTATCAAACTTCTTGATTTTTTTTGACCCATCTGTTTTTCAACTTTCCATGAATCCCTTCTCTTGGAGCACTGAGCAGAGAACTTGCAGCAAGGAGAATGTTGGTGGAGTGCCCAGGACTCTTCTTGGGTTCAGTCAACTTTACAGAGATTTGTGTTGCTGTAATTGGGGCAGAACGATCAGAAACGGCCCTTTCTAAACTGCTGCTTTCTTCAGTGACTTCTTTGTTGTGACTCACCTTTCCTCCTTTCAGTTTTTGGTGCTCCTGGACATTCCAAGACCGCCATGAGAACCCCAGCTCCATCCCGATCAAAGCCCCTCCAGCTGTGGAGACCAGGGTGGCTCCATGCACCACATCTGCAGGCATCTCTGGCAGATGGCCACCTCCAGAGAGCACAGATATACCATCGTATGGTTTTGGTAATCAGAGCATAAATAGCAAAAACTGAGCTAGCTTGGGCAAAAAGATCACTCATTGAAAGAGATTAAGATGTGTCTTCGTAACTGTTGTTCAATGCATGACATTTCAGAGCACAGTGAAGTAATATCTGGGAAAGATATACCCAAGCAAATTAAACCCCAAATGTCTAACTATATACTCCATACTCAGCCAAAATTCCCACCGAATGAAAGCACAGACTGCATAATTATAGTCTGTACACAAGATGCCTTTAAAGTCCTACATAAAATTGGAAGAGAAAAGATGGTCTGTTTACAGATACTAGGGCAAAATTCCTTGCTGTGGATTTGTAGACACTAGTACAAGTAGTACCCAAATATTTTATTTATTTTTTAAATTACAAATAAAAAAGAACAAATTCTACCATTAGAGTGTTTCATTTGCAGCTGCCAGGCACACACACACTAAAAATAAAAAAAAAAAAACCCACCAGAATTCTAGGAAAACAGGAATGCTTCATTCCAGACTTCTGATAGTGAAGTTTTAGTCTGTGCATGGATTATATTTAAATCCACAATATTTTACCATTTGACAAACCACACATTATTTAACATCTTGAATGCTTTACATTACATTGGTTGAAAGATTTTCTGCATACTTCAAAAAGATTTTATAACTTTCCTATTTATATTTTATAAATTTGCTTTTATTTCTTATTTTCCTTTTCAAAAAAGTGAGATCAAGTTAGGCGACCAGTAATATGCAAGTCATCTGATGTAGAAATGTTGGGATCACAGCTTTCTCGTGGGGCTCGCTATCATCCTGTGTTGAAGTAGGGCAGTTTTTACTCCCATGCAGACCTCTTGTAGGTGGAAAGAGGCAATTCTTAACCTTTGCTATAAGAAAGCTGAGGGCTTCTGCAATCCACAGATGAGCACTGACTCAGAAGTGGATAAGTACGAGAAGCCCCAAGCTGAAAGGTGATTGAC
>PVHP010030506.1:0-21644 GCA_004024765.1 Zapus hudsonius | reverse complement strand
GATATGTGACATCTTGTGGGTAGATGACTAGTAGAGGAATAGCTGGGTCCATTGGTAGTTCTATGTCCATTCTGTCTAGGAGTCTCCACACTGCTTTCCATAGTAGTTGAACTAGTTTGCAATCCCACCAGCAGTGAATGAGGGCTACTTTTTCCCTGCATCCTAGCCAGCAACCATTGTATTTGGTTTTTTTTTTTCATTTTTCTTTATGATTGCCATTCTGACTGGGGTAAGGTGGTACCTCATTTTTGTTTTGATTTGCATTTCCTTGATGCTTAAGGATGCTGAGCACTTTCGTAAATGAGTCAAGGCCATTTGTGTTTCCTCCTCCGTGAATTCTCTGTTGAGATCAGTGAGCCATGTTGTGAGGGGTCTGTTTGAGATTTTATTATGTATTTTTTTGAGTTCTCTGTAAGATCTGGAGATTAGGCTTTTGTCTGAGTTATAGCTGGTAAAGATCATCTCCCAGTTTGATGGCGGTCTCTTGGCTCTGAGTATGGTTTGTTTGTCTTTACAGAAGCTTTTGAGCCTGATCAGATCCCATTGGTTAGATGATTGTTGCATTTCCCGGGCTGTTGGAGATTTGCTCAGGAAATTTTTCCCTACTCCTATAGTGTTCCTCCTATTTTTTTCTTCAAGGGTGTTCAGAGTTATAGGATTTATATTGAGGTCTCTGATCCATTTGGAGTTGATTATTGTGCATGGTGAAAGGAGTGGGTCTATTTTCATTTTTTTACACGTGTTTATCCAATTCGTCCAGCAACATTTGTTGAAGATGTTATCTTTGGCCCATTGTACATTGTTGGTCCCCTTGTCAAAGATCAAATAACTGAAGTTACTTCCATTTAAAGCTGGGTCTTCAATTCTGTTCCATTGATCTGTCTTTCTGTTTTTATGCCAGTACCATGCTGTTTTTGTTACTATGGCTTTGTAGTATGTTTTGAAGTCAGGCATGTTCAATGGTGTTATTGAGCTCTGTTATGTCCCTGCTGATCTCCTGTTTGTTTGATCTGTCTAGACATGATAGAAGTGTTTTAAAGTCTCCTAATATGATGGAGTTAGAGTCTATTTCTGCTTTATTTTTGAGTAGGGTTTCCTTTATGAAACGTGTTGCACCCAAATTTGGTGTGTCTATGTTAATGATGGTGATATCTTCCTATTGGATCATTTCTTTGATGAGTAAGAAGTGACCATAATTATTCTTTTTAATTGATTTTGGTGTAAAGTCTATTTTGTCAGAGATTAATGTAGCCACACTGGCTTGCTTTTTACTTCCAAATGCCTGATAAACTGTTTTCCATCCTTTTACTCTAAGAAGATTGCTATCTTTAGAGGTAAGGTGCATTTACTGAAGGCAGCAGATGGAAGGGTCCCTTTTTCTGAGCCACCCTGCAAATATGTGTCTTTTTATAGAGGAGTTAATTCCATTCATATTCAGAGATATAACTGTGAGGCTTCCTCTAAGCCCTGCCATGTTGAAGGGTTAATGGAGGTTGGTGTCTGTTCTGCTGTTGTTAGCACACTGATTGTGATTGTCGTGCCTGATCTCTGGTACTCTTCTGAGGTAGATTTCTTGTTTCCTATATGTGGGATATGTCCTGTAGAATCTTCTGTAATTTTGGCTTTGTGTTCAAACAGTCATAGAGCTGTTTTACTTCATGGAACAATTTCATTTCCCCATCTATTATGAGGGATAGCTTTGCTGGGTACAGTAGTCTATGTTGAAAGCCATACTTCTTTAGGCCCTGAAAAGCATTATTCCAAGCCCTTCTAGCTTCCTTGGTTTCTAATGAGAAGTCTGAAGTAAGTCTGGTAGATTTTCCTTTATAAGTTATGGTTTGCTTTTCTCCTGCAGCTTTGAGTATTTTCTCTTTGCTTTCTATGTTAGGCATATTAATTAAAATGCATCTTGAAGAATTCCTCTTCATGTCCTGTCTGTTTGGAGTTCTCTGGGCCCCTTGAATGATGAGTGGACTTTCTCTTGTTAGATAGAGGAGGTTTTCTTGAATAATTCTGTTGAAAATATTTCTTATGCCCTTAGCCTGGTCTTATTCTCCCTCTGGGATCCCCATGATTATAATATTGGGCCTCTTTATGGTATCCCATAGATCCCTCAAATTTTGCCACTTGATTTCTTTAATTTATTTAAACCTATGATATCCTTATTAATTCCTCTGTCTTGTCCTCAAAGTCTGAGAGTCTGTCCTACAGATTGTCAACTCTGGGACTGACTGATTCAAGGAAGGTTTTTAACAACTCCATTTCATTTTTCTTCCTGCTATAATTTTGTTTATAGTCTCCAATTCTTTGGTGAGATACAATTTCCAGTTTATTTTTGTTTTTGCTAGGGATTCCTGAAAATCATTTTTAAGTTTTCTTAAGTCCTCAACAAATTTAATCAATTGATTGTCTAGCTTCTCCCATAGTTGTTTCACCTTCAATTCACATAATGTGTTTCTGAATTCATTCATATTTCTTCCCATTAAATTCAGTCTGGAGTCTATGCTTGACTTAGAAAGCTTCATCTCATTCATGTCTTTTCTCATAATTTCCTTATCAGCCATTTACTGCTTCATGTTTGCATTGCAGTTGTGGTCAGGAGTCATATTATTCTCTCTTTGGGATTATATATTTGTTGTCTCCACTTCCTTGCCACTTTCCTGTTCCATAATGGGACTAGAGGTCCTGAGTTGGGGAGTTCCATCTTTGATTTCTCTGGGTTTTTTCATTGGTTTCTGCCCATGTCCAGGTAGGGGAGTGGGACTCGGGCACCCTGGGGAGTGCTGTTCAGCCTGCTTTGCTTCCAGTGGAAAGATCACCAGCTTTTTTTCTTAAACAGAGGTCTTTCCTGTTGGGGTGTTCTGCCCCCAGCCAGGCTCAGATCTTTACCCATCTGGATCCCTCTGTATGTTGACTATTTAGTCTTAGAGACACCTCATAGGACCCTGTCCCTGATTGGTATGCTACAGTAGAAACAGCCCCAGCACTGCGAGCTATAGAGCCCAGTGTTTTCCCACCTGACTGCAGCAAGCAGATCTGGAATGCTATCTCCCCCACTAGGGGTAGAGACTCAAGGCTCTAGACTCTCCTTGGCACAGTACTTGGTGGACCTGTCCTGATTCCACCAACCCAGCCCCAGCCACCCAGACTCAAGAGCCTGGTGAGAGCTTCCTATTGCTCATGTAATCCATGTTCTCAAATTTCTGAACCAATTTGTATCCTCCCTTCAGTGGCACATGGTCCCTGGTGCCCGCTGAAAACACCTGTGCCTTCCTGGCAGTGGCACATGGTCCCTGCCTGAGCTGGCCTTTGCCCTCTGAGCAGTGGCAGTGGTTCCCAGGTATCTGCCAGAGGCCTGGCCCCACCCTTAGCTGCAGTCCCGAGTGGGCTTCCGGAACCAAGCTAGGTCAGTTTGCCGTAGAACTGCATCTGCCTGTGGGGGGGGGGCATTGCGGAGAGAAGTGCGCCTAAGGATCGGGCACTGGAGGGAGGGGGCCGTGGGAGGCAGAGGTGCTCAGCCGGCAAGGGCTCGGGAAGCTCCTGGGAGGAGACAATGGCAATGGTGGGATCTTGGGGTTGGGGAGGGGTGGCTCTCCATTCGTCTGCGGAGCAGAAAGCCGCTGGGGAACCCTGTCTGGGCTGGTGCAGGATCTGGGAAGAAGGTAGGCTTGGGTTCATGGCCGGCTGGGGTCCGGGGTTTGGATCCCAGCTGGAAAATCAAAACCTTTATGGAGAGTGTCATGCCGAGACTGCTACTCTTCCGCCATCATGCTACGCCCCCTCCAACACCACCTTTTTTTCTACAACATTATTGTTTCCATTGATAGATATCATTGTTCCACTGGAAGTTGCTGGCACAAGGAAGAAGCTGAGTGTATATGTTTCTGGAAGCCTATCATTAAACAACACAGTGCTACATTACAACTGAGCATAGTTTAAGGCAAAACCTATGTGTGAGAAAAGTATGGGCGCTTGACTCCTCTCCAATGTCAGCACTCACCCAAACCAGTCTTCAGCCTGAGCAGGCCCAGGTTTATTGCTAACTGCTTCTTCAGTTCCCAAGCAGCATTTTCCAAATACTCCCAGAGTTCAGTTTGTGTCATTCTTCTAAGAAACCAGGCGGATGGCATTTACCCCCAATCAGACCATATTTTCATGAGACAGAAAAGGAAAAGAGATACCGAGAGAGCAATAATCTGTAGAGAACATCAGTCAACAAACTCAATGCTACTCAATATGGAACAACTAAAATGGTGATAATTAATACTAAAAAAAAAACCACATACCAGTGAAAATATCCCAAATGGCTGTGCATGGTTACTTTGTTGATGAACTAATGAAAGAGCCTCTGTGCAAAACCTTCTGGATGTCTTTGGCTGTGCCAGGGGAATTTCCTAGACATTGCTACATAATATTACCCATACAATACTTTGACAACCTGAGAAAGAGTTGTCTACAAATCACTTGGGAAAAACTGCTGATCATTAACAAAACTGCTTCAGGTAGGCCTACAAATACCCGTGAGAGTTACAGGGAGGACTCAATATGCTGAAATTAGTACAGCCAAAATGGGAAAACATTATAGAAGTTATTATAATAACTGAAAATCCTACACCCACACAATCCAGTTATACTACTCCTAGATGTATGTCTGAAGGAAATGAAGTCATCATATAAAGAAATACCTGTATGATCAGGCTAACCACAGCAATATTTGCATCAGCCAATCCAGGAGTCAGCCTACATTGCCATCAGTGACAAGACGTTTCCCCTCTTGTACAACTTCAGGTCAAATGCACACTTCTTTCATGACTCAACAAAACAAATAACGGCTCCATCAACCCTGAGATTCTTTCAGATTTAAGGAAGATCCTGCCCGAGTAATGTGTACCCTCTCTCCATTTGAATTTTCTTAAGAATCCTTGGCTTCTGAGAGAAAATTATATTTTTAAAGTTCTTAAAAGAAATTAGTAAAATAAGCAGTTTGCAATAGAAACTTTACTTTATGAAAGGCTCATGCCTTAGCCACATCATTCCTCAAATTGTGTGCAACATACTAATTACAGAGTGCCCCAGGTTTTGTTAAGTATAGGCTTTTAATGAAAGAAACATACTCATAAGACTAACTGCAGCTGTGGAGGAGAAATAAAAATGAAGAAGTTGAAATGATAGGGTGGACTAGAAAAGAATGAGACAAATAAATCTGCTTGCAATATGTTCTGTGGACCTGTGCCAGCAAAGTCTCTGGAAGAACACATCCATCCTCTGATGTGAGGACAGCGGCTCTATGAATCTGCAACTCCAGGGGCACATGATCCCCAGATTCACCACACATGCTGGGAAGTCACCATCATGAGCAGTATACAACTGGGCTAAGGAAAGAAACCCTGCTGGTTGAAAGAGCAGTGGCAAACTGAGGAGGATAATCTACTGTGTACTGATTGGCTAAGAGAACCACTTAGTGACAAGGAACCCTTAACTAGAACTGGGATCCATGATATAATCCTATGGGGACCAAGATCTGGGGCTCCTAAGAAAAATTCCCACAATCAGAGACCCATTAGGGCTAGCCAAAATAGCAATGTTGTCTCATTTAACCTATATTGATCTCACTCTGTGATGGAGATTCTGTTTGTATTTTTCAGAAGGCAGTGAGAAAGCCAGGGACAACCCAATTCCACCAACAAGACATTGGATGATGGCTGACATCCTGGCAGGAGACGAACCACCCCTGGCCTTCTCACAGGGCCCAAATGAAATCTGTGAGAAAGTGAGGAGACAAACAGGAGACCAATCACCACAGCAAGTCAGATAACTCATGAAAGGTCCATGGAGACAGACACCAACTATACCCAACACAACCCAGGTCAAAGGTCCAGAGATACTTAAGATCTCAATAATAAAGCAGACTTAAAACTCACCCACAATGACTCAGGGAACTGAGTGGAAGAGGGGGGCGATATAAGAGCCATGGTGGGGGAGACTATTCAGAACCATCGCCCCCCTCAGCAGCAATACACAAAGGAGGAAGAAAAAAATAGAAAGAAAAACTGGCTACCTGTGGTTCAGTTCATAACCCCTAACTTATGGACAGATCCAGTATGTGCACAGGCAGGACATTAGCGAGTAGGGGACAGAGAGGAGGGAAACAGGGACACATTCACAAGATTTTCTCATAAAATGTATATACTTTTTCATAATAATGACATATAAAATAATAAAATAAAATCAAATAACTGATATTCCAGAAAAAAAAAAAAAAGAAAAATGTGGAGCAGTGGCTCCTGGCCTAGCAGTACTCAGATTAGCATGTTGAAATAACAGCGAAGAAAAATGTAATTTCTTATGTGAGTACTGGGAGTGATGTTCAAAACTTAAGGAATACAAATGCTATGAGAAAGGGTGGCACAGAAATCCCTGTGGGAGTGAAAAGAAGGATTAAAGTGCTCAAATTAGTGTAGTCACTATGAAAAACAGTATAGAAGTTCTTTAAAAAAACTGAATGCAGACTGTCGTATGATACATCTGTACCACTCCTTGGTAGAGAGCAGGAGATTAAGTCAGTATATAAAAGAAGTACCAGTATACTGCGGTTTGTTATAGGACCAATAACAATAATCATGCTAATGGAATGAGCCTAGGAACCCATCAAAGTGTGAATGGATAAGGAAATCAGTGTGTTTATACACAATGGGATGTGATGTAGCCTTAAGGCCCTACGACCTGATGACATCTACACAAAATGGATGGGACTGATGACATCATGCTAAGAGAAATAAGGCAGATACATAGAAACAAGTGTCCTATGCTTCATCCCATAGGTAGAAACTAACATTTTAAACAAGTGACCATCTGAAAGTGACCGAGGAACTACTGGAAATTGGAAAAGGGGCTAGGAGGAGGGATGGAAGAATGGGTGGAGAGAAGAGAGACATAGGGTGGGCATGATCCATGCATGTATGTATGAAAACTTCACAGTAAAACCCATTCAGTTGTGCAATTAAGATATGCTAATAACATAATACAAAACATTGATGAAAATGATACGGCAAAAACAGAGGTGTTTACTGGTCATGACCACGTGGGCTCTCTCTGACCCCATGGCAATGGTATCTGAAAGCCTTCAATGCACACTTCATCAGGCTTTTCCCACTCCACTTTTGTTCCTGGAGTGTGTTGACAGATTCTGGAAGTATCTGTTCATTTGTAAAATTGTTACTTTTGTCCCTCTTTTCCACTTCAAAGTCAAAATAGTGAGAGCCAGCACTTTAACATATTGCTTCATAGTTCCAATAGCCAGAATAATGTCTGATGTATACGCTGTTTGTGATAAAAGTTAGAATGAAATAAAATTATTTCCAGAATGAAACCCTTCTGGTATTTCAGCAGAGTCTAGGGCTTGACATTCTAGGAAGTGGACAGTGATATAGGGCTGGGTTGACAGCCTGAATGGGAGACAGGGAACCATGTCGAATGTTAGACAACAGTTGGAAAAGGTTTGTCTTTGACCTCTAGTCAGTTCTTCATTTTCTATACATTTACCAAGCTTTGAGTAAGTGACACAGAGCGTGCGCACACAGAGACACACACACACTAATCATCCAACACAAGGAATTTGTGTGTGTGTTTTTAATGGGGGAAGGAAGGGGATGACTTAAGCATGAAGCTAAACAAAAAATGACTTGAAATCATAAAATCCTCACTTGCATAATCTAACCTATTGCGCAAGAAGTGGGCCTCTTCTGGCAAAGAGGTGCCTTGAATAGAAGGGGAGATTTTTAAGTCTACAGCTGCATCATCCAATATGGTAGTCAAATGTAGCTATTTCAAATTATTTATTTTTTTAGTTAATTAAATTGAATAAATCAAAATACTTTTTGCCCACTTCCAATGTTCAAAAGCCATTTTAAGTGTAGCAGTTACCTTAGTGACAGCACAGCTATAGGCCTTGCCAGCTATTTCACAAGTTCTATGAATTAATGAATGGATGAATAAATGGCATTAAGTTTTTGATGATGTAGAAAAATTGCCTTTTCCTTAAGTCTGGATACTGCACTTATCTTCTTTAATGAACACTCTGATCATATTTTGTAGTGCAAATAACACAATAAGTGATATCAAACCTTTTTTATTATATTTTGGTTCATGAAGCTATCAATAGATGTATAGAAAGATAAAAGTAATTGACACAGGTAACTGCCCTCCATCCTGAGAAGTGTGTCCAGTTGATCCCAAAGCATTTGAGGCAGCATGGATCCATACGTGGGGTTTGTGCCTGCTTTCTGTTTTGGGGTGGGGGGGAGAATACCAAGTTTCCTTCATTCTGTAAATACAGAGCAATTCCAAAACTGTACAGCTATAGCAGCCCCATAATCATATCTGCTTATTGCAAATAATAAGGTTCAATAACACCATCTCTGAATCAATGGCAAGTCCTGGCTTTAATATGAACTTTGGGTTTGCAGAAGCATTACCACGTAATAACCATCTTCACCTAATCTCTGGTAGGTACTACTCTGCAAATGTTTAGGATGTTGTCATTTAGCAATATACTGTCATCCTATTTCTAAAGAAAATAAATCACACTATTAAAAACTGTTATTGCAGTATGAGTCGAAGCAATTATTTTAATCACAGAATCACTTAAATTATAATTCGCCTCTTGTCTTAGTAGTAAAAACAGGGATATATAGCAAGGCTCTAACTGAACTTCCTCCATGAAACAGTGGAGCTGATTTCCTCTTTTGCCTATCTGTAAGTAAGCATGGCTTATGTGTGTTTGCTCAGCAAGTTCAGTATTTTCTTTCAAACTTGGCAACAACTGACATATACACTTGGATTTGGAAAAGCGTATTTTTCCCCAAATGCATAAAATCTCTCAGCATTTTAATTTAGAGTGCTGTAAATTGGAGAAAAAAATAATGATTCTTCATGCTTCATCTTTCTAGAAATTAATGACCTAGGTTCAACAGAATTCACATGGATGATTTTTACCCCCCCTCCCTTTTTTTTTTCAAGACAGGGCCTGGCTATTCTACCCTGGCCTAGAACTTGCTATGCAGTTCTGGCTGGCATCAATCTTGAACTTCCTGCCTCTATTTCTGAAGTGCTGGGATTACAGCCGTGTTCCATCATTCCCACTAAGAACTCTGTAATAAGGGCAGATAGCAACTGTCCCAGTGTCGTATTTTTGTTAGCATATTAGGATACATTTAGACTGGGTCCTATAGTAAGGAAAGTTGCATCTTTGGTATGTATAGATGTGAGTTTTGACACTATGACCTTTCAGAAGGAGACAACAGCCTTAAAGCCTAAACTACATACTGGTCTGAGTAGCCGTGAGTAGGGGAAGG
This sequence comes from Zapus hudsonius, assembly GCA_004024765.1. Lineage (NCBI taxonomy): Eukaryota > Metazoa > Chordata > Mammalia > Rodentia > Dipodidae > Zapus > Zapus hudsonius. The sequence continues at coordinate 12,291 of PVHP010030506.1, read as the reverse complement.
CTTCTGAGGTTTGTGTTAATTTCCTTTGGTTCAAACTCTGTTTTACCATCAGCAAACAGGAAGGAACTAGTCTTTTATAATACTTGGTTTGTGGGTCATAACCAGAAGCGTTTCTTTAGTTTGTAGAATCTGGGATCTCTAGTCCCTAGGAGGAGGCAAAAATTTCCCTAATTTTCTAAGTCACATCCTAAGCTGGCTTTGCAGAGAAATTTCTGAGAAACACTACAAAAGAATCAAGACTATTTGGAAGCTGTGAAGTTTAATAATGCGTGGTACACATGGTTAAGCAGTCTAAGTGGTTTATATGTGACCATATGTGTTTATATTTGATCATTATGTATGAATTTTTGTATATAACTTGATTATTTGCTCACTAATCATCATCTTACTTGTTTATATATTCACTAATTGATGATTAGCAGTAATGATAGTACTTGTTAAAGTATACAGGGTGAAATTTAGTTCTTTGCCTTCTTCAAAATTAAAGGCTTTTCTATTATTCAGGCTCTATTGAAGAAGTTCATAACTTAGTCAGATACTTGTTCCCTCACATAAAATCTGTTCCTATATATTTTTCAAAAGAAAGAAGCAGGCAATTAGTTTTTTTTTAAAGTGGACACGTCAATAATTTAGAATATTGTCAGTCATGGGTTAATGAGGTAGAACTGTGGTGCAGATCCCAGCAAAGAACCTGGACTTGATCTGAAATGCTGTAAGTAGACAGGTGCAGCCACCTGTGCAGCTACTAGATTGCCCAGGTTAAGGACATCTGTGTCCACATGGGAGAAGTCAGCCTCTTAAAGAAAACTTTAGATCCCATAAGCTATCTCTCATGGTATGTATTATAGGAAACCATGAAATTCGTGGGGAATAAAATTGCTAAAGGCTGTTGATATGCCATTCTGGAGAGCTTCTGGTAAATTAAAATTATCACCTTGACAAATTTACATCCCCAGTTTTTATACAGATATTTAATTATATTTGTGGAAAAATGAAGATATTTATATGTGAGTATGTAATAAAATATATATAATATAAAACAGTAAATTATTGTCAACACAATCATGAGAAAGTGATCACTTTAGGCAAGAAAAAGAATGAAAAATACATTTCAGAAAATGTAATTAAATTGGAATTTTAGGCGGAATTATAGGAACATTTTCATAATTGTGTCCCAGGCAATTTGTGGGACATATTTAATCTAAATTTTGTATTGTATATAACACATGAAAGTAGAAGTAGTATCCTGTGTTTTAACTAGTTAATCCAATTCAACACCTCATGTTATTTTTACTTCTCTGTACTTGTAAGAAATAAGAGTAATAAAGACTATTGTTAAGCACTAGCAAAGCACTGTAGTGTTTATGTGTATAGTCTCTGTACACAAATATCTTGGATTCTAAACTTTACTGCTCTCTTAGCAGCCACATGAACTTAAACAGTTTGTTTATCCTTTCCTTGTTCCAATTTAATTATACTTAAAATGGAAATTATAATACTGACCTCATATAAGAATCGGATAGATTAAGAATTCCCATGTGTGTTAAATGCTTGAGAGTGCCTAACACATTTTAAACTTTAAGAGTATACCCATTATAAACGTGTTGAATGGAAAGAGAGAGAGAGAGAGAGAGAGAGAGAGAGAGAGAGAGAGAGAGAGAAATGACTTTCTCAGAGGGTAGAAGAGACAGGAAAACACTGATTAGAGCACCACAAATTCTAGAAAGACCAGATCTTCATTGAATTATGAAAGATAAATATACTTCCTTATAAGTGGGTAAGTTTGGTTGTACAAATGATTGGCAGGTCTTTTGTTTCCAAAGAGAGCTTTCATCCAAGTTGAAAAATATATATATTAATATATTTATATAAAATTTATATTAAATATATATTAATAGCATATTAAAGTTAATATTAATATATATTTAATAGCAATTAAAGCTGCCAAAATCTTTCCCAAATAAATACATTTGGAAAATAATCCATCTGTCTGCTTATGTGGAAATAATGAAAAGATGAGCAGTGATGACACATTGAGGAATAAATTTGAAGAGTTGTCTCATTCAATTTCACAAAGGACCTGAGGGAAGGAGAGTCTCTCTATTCAGTAATTAAATCGCTTGTCGCCCTCACACATTGGCAGATCTATGGAAATGTCACGTTGGGGGATTTGATGACTCCTCTCCTGTGGTAGTGTTTCCCTTTGAGGAATCTGAAATTGTGTTTAGAGGGGTCACCCGCTCCAGAGATTCCATGAGCGAGTCCAGCAGTGACAACTTTTCTTGTCATTGGAAGACACCTGGCACACCTTTCATTTATTATCATGCCAAGCCAGGTTGAATTTGTTCTGTGGAGGTAGTTATATTTTAAGTGTTTCAGAATAACTATTTCAGATAGTTTTTGTAAAAAAAAAAAAAAAACTTAATAGTGGAAGGGAAAGTAGTGCTATTTTTATGTTCTCTGAATAAATATCAGTCTGAAATATTAATAACTTAGCCTAGAGGACAAAAGAAGAGATCTACCCAGCCTATAAGGACACTCATTTGAGGTAAGCTGCAAGGGCCTCTAATTGGAAATTCTCATAGTGTGGATTTCAGACCTAAACATGCTGGTTACACAGGACATGATGGAGGAAACATGATTAACAAAAGAAACAACATCAAATAGCCCTTGGTGGACCAGGAAGAGTAAAACACACAAAAAGTAGCCAGAGCAGGTGCCTAGACAAGGTCATGGCTGAAATTAGGGATACGGTAGAGAAACGCCTCTCATGTCTCTTTTCTCACCAGTACTTAAAAGGAGTGGAATTGGGTGGATTAGGACAACAGGCTATGGAATACTACAGACCCCAAATCCCCATAGACTTCCATTTAACACAGGCCCATGAGAGGGCTCAGTAAATAATGTTCATGCCTGATAGGCATAAGAATCTGACTTCAGAACCCCAGAACCCACAATAGGGTAAACTAATTAGATTTGCCATAACCCCATCATTCCTAGAGCAAGATGGAAGGCAGAAACAGCAGACTCTGCGGACACATCGGGCCTGCAGCCTGCATGCAGAGAGGTAAGCAACAATGAAGGAACTTATCTCAAGCAGGATGGAAGGTGAGGAATGACACCTGAGGTCGTCCTCTGACCTCCTCACATGGGCCTGGGTGTATGCATGAGCATATGCACTCACACACACAAACATAAGGAAAATTAACTTTCCACTACACTGGTTCCCTCACTGGATAAAGGATCATTATTACTATAGTCACCTCAAAAATGTGTTGCAAGTCTAAGTTAATATTTCCTAAGTTCTCAATACAGAATGTGGAAAGAAATAAATTTAAAATAACAGCTAGTTACTAAGACTTTTGGCACCATTATTAAAATTATTAGTGGTGCGCAACTTTTCTTTCATGAATATAAAACTCTTATTGTAATTTTCTACAGTACAACCAATTCTGCTGGTCCAAGAATGAATCAATTTGTAAAACACACCCTTTCCAACATTGCAAAAAGTTTGTTGATATGATTAAATTTCCTTAATATCAGTTTTTTATAATTTAAAATTCTTATGTGAATTGATAGCCAAATAAATGATTAATGAGGAATTCTTAGAGGGAATAAAAAATAAAAATATACTTGTTAACCAAAGATATTTTTCATATGTGAAGATTAATTTAATCTACAATAACCAGAAAGTCTTGTCTTATTTTTCTAATTCTCAAAATTCTTGCAACCAGATATCTATCTATACATTAGATCACCTTCAGTGAGATGGTCTTTCCTTTGTAAATCAGCCAGTTTATTCTGAAGAGGAAGCCTGTGGCCAGGGAACGATGCCATGGGCAGAGTTCTTTACAAACATATTTTGTCTCAATTTGACATAAACCATGCTAAATCAGGGCCTGTCACCACCGTTTTTCCCCTATATATTTGAAACATTTTCTTTGGATGACTTTGTGCTCCCCGTGCTTCACTACTTTTCCATCAAATTCTGAATCCCATGGCTTTGTGTTCACTTGGTGTGACATTTTGCTTAAAACTGACTCATGCTTGCAAACTGCAACATAACATATTTTGACAACAACTGTACCCAAACTCTTGTAGCAAATATGGGGGTCTGGGTCAATGACAGTACCAAGTAAGCCAATCACAGGCTGCCAACTGATTGGATTATTCCCACACAAGTTGAATGGGAAGTGGAAGTCAATCAAGTTGGTTCTGAAACTTCTGGTATAAATATTGCTTGCCTGACTAACTCAACCTGTAGCTCCCTGAACCCTTTACAGGTACACTTCTACTAATCTGACTGATTTCTGAATTCTTTGGTCAAATAAATTCTACTAAATTTAATTATTCTAGTCTTTTCAATATATATCCACTATAATTTAAAATTCTAAAGCTATACAAAGAAGTTATGCGTACTTTCTGGTAAACCCTGTAAAAGCCAATATGTTATGAAAATAACCTGTCATTAACATTATGAATTACATTATCACAACAATCAACAAAGATAACACATCCATCTTGCTGATCATTTTATTGTGAAGGAACAATGTTAAGTGATAGATCACTTTTTTATATTGTTATATTTTTGTTGAGTCAAAGGTTAGCCTACAACTCATAATGTAGGGAAGGATGAGGATGACCTTGCACTTCTTATCTTCCTGCATCTACCCCCAGATTGCTGGGGTTCTAGACAGGTACCAGCCATGCCTGAGGTCCCAGGGATTCAAACCTTATTCCATGCTAGGCAGACACTCAATCAACTGAGCTACATCCCAGCCCCAGCTTCCTTGTAAGTATGCCGCAAATTACTATACAGTTTCTACTTTTTAATCAAGTAAAATATTCATAACTTGAAATGTTCAAAGACAACTGTTTGGGGGAAAGTGAACTAACTACATTTGTTTGACTATGTTCTGAATGAGTTAACTACCATGAGTTGTTTAATTTGACTTCGGCAAGTACATGTATAAACAACCCAGTAAATCCTTCACAGTAATACCAAGTCAGCAATTAGGATTAAAGACTGAAGTTCAACACAAATTGCATACATTCACAGTTTTGTTTCTCCCAAAATTAGACTTCTGAGTTTAATCAATTTCATTTGAATATAAAAGGATAAATCTGCATATCAGGTCATTTCACAATATCTTACAATATGTTAGATTACAAAAGGATCTCAATTTCTATTGATTTATAGAAAGAATATATAATAAATCCTCAATTTTCCTTAGGCAGTTGATGATTGATTATAACACACCCCAAAAAAATTCTAGTTTCCTTTATATGTCAAGGAAAAAAAACCATGAAAAGACAATATATTTACATCAGGGAACCTGTGGTATTTACTACCTTGACAACTTTTAAATGGTCTTCTTTATGATTTTATCTCAATTATTCTATATTAATTATCTTTAAAAAAGTAAGCTAAAGCTTTATTATTTAGGAGACAGACAAGACACTGAACCTTTATCAATAATGAAAATATGATAGTTTTAAGTTCATCTCTTATTACCCACTCATCAGGGTAAGAGGGCAGAGTACAAGCAACCTTTGAAAGAGAAGAGGAACATTGATAAAATGGGCTTTTTATAAAATTTAAAACAATATAATTGAATCTAAGAATTATAAGCTACACAGAGTTTTATAACTGTTTTATTATTACTGGGCTTATGTAAGATTTACAAAATAATGTTGACTAATGATTTATTTGACAGCATTTTAAAATAAGTATTTTGGGGCTGGAGAGATGGCTTAGTGGTTTAAAAGCACCTACTTGCAAAGCCTGATGGTCCAGGGTTCTATTGCCCAGTTCCAATGTAAATCCAGGTGCACTAGGTGGCACATGCAATCTGTAGTTTAAATAGCAGGTGACCCTGGCATGTCCATTCTTGTTCTCCACCCTCTCTCTGTCTGTCTGTCTCTCTTCCCCCTCTCTCTCATTTCTCCTGGCAAATAAATAATAAATAAGAATAAGAACATAAAATAATCATTGTATGACATTTTTATGCCAATCCTGAAATATTTCCTTTAATCTGTATGTGTGTGTGTGTGAGAGAGAGAGAGAGATAAAGACAAAGAGAGAGTAATTTTTTACTGAGACTTCAACCCAGAGCATTCTGCATGCTATCAAGTGCTCTGACACTGAGTCACATCCCTAATTCCCTATACAATTTCATTGAGCATTTGACATGCAACTTTTGTTTAAATAATAAAATTAAGTCCAAGACTTGAAATTTAATTAACACTATATTAAACAAATGTTACAACCGACATATCTCTATCACTATATTTTTATTGCTCAGTGTATTTCTATAGAATATCTCAAGATTTTACTAATTTTATATATTTTTGCAATATTTCTACATTTTTTGCTACTTATGTAAGCCATTATACATTTCAATATAATTCCACATTTTTAGTTTATTGCTAGATTTGGCTATCTTTACAAGTTTTATTAAAAATAAACCAAAATTAACTCACTTGGTTTTCAAAGTTAATATTTGAGTTTAGCTTCCTGCTGTGCAAATCGAGCAGCCAGATTAGAGGGAGGACAATATAAGGTAGTATTAACCAAAAAGACTGAGAGACAGAAAAATGTTTTGTTATAGTCTTTGCTAATCCTACCTGGGACTTGGTATTCTTTTCTAAGCCCTTTAATGTTGATGACTCCACTCTCCTAGGAGAGTTGTTAGAGTGATGAGATAGCATTAGCCTCATGAACTTCTTATTTATTAAGGTAGGGACTCTCTCCAGCCCAAGCCAACTTGGAACTCACTGTGAAGCCCCAACCTGATCTTAAAGTCATATCAATCCTTTTACCTCTGTCTCTCAAGTGCTGGAACTAAAGACATGCACCACAAATATGCACCCATAAACATATGAGCACACAGAGATACATGCATACACACCATATGCACATAGACCCTAAAAAATGTGTGTGTATGCGTGTGTGTGTGTGTGTGTGTGTGTGTGTGTGTGTGTGTTTTGATACCTAAGTTTGACCTCAGTGGGCATCTTCCTCAGTTATTTCCTACTTTTACTTGAGACAGGGTTTCTTACAGAACCTAGAATTCACCTATTTGGCCAGTGAGTTTTAGAGAGTTATCTGTCTATGCCTTCCCAGCACTGGGATGAAAGGGCCCTTACCCATCTGTCCCCCTCCCAAATTTTTACAACATATTTAATTTTCTATTTTACCATTTTTCCATGCATGTATAAATACCAAATCTATGCAATATTAATTCTTTGAGGACAGGAATTTAATTACTTTTTCTTGTCAAGCTTAATTTTCATCTTTTCTCAGATGTCAATTATATACCCGTCAGTCAAATATTCAATATTTTCCCAAAACTTTTAGATGTTTAAAATTATATTCTATGATTCTTACTAGATCTGGATTGTTAGGAGGTGGTATATATAAGAATTGTATCTTTAGAAAGAAAGAGTGATCATTTATAGTCCCCAAGGAAATGTGAGTTGGGGTTTATAATTGTATGAAACTTTTTGCAGAGGATAGGAAAGTATTGAATGGATAGATGTGATAATAATGAAAGAGTTTTCCATTTGCGAAGTGTGAAGCCAAAAGTGAGAAGTGTCAAGGTGAAGAGTTAAAATGTAAAACCAACAATGAAGGCTAATGAGTTAGAATCAACTATTTCTAGTGGCAGCCAAGAAGCCAATAGCAGAAACAAAACAAGCACTAAAGCATTCTTTAAAAATAAACCCAAACAAGTCATCAAAGGAGCCACAGAGGAAGAAAATGAGAAGTGACAAACTGAAACCCCTGGCTGTTCTCCACCCACACATATCAGTGATTTCATTACCAGGAAACTGGGTAAATACCTTACATTAAAGACACAGATTGCTACAGTGAAAGAAAGGGGCAAGATCATAGTGTTCTTGATAACAAATATATTTTATATTTAAATTCCCAGAGGAATTTTAAGTAAAAGCATGGAAAACAAGTCATGCAAACAGACAAAGCATCACCTTGACATGCCTACATTAATAAAAGATGAATTAGATTTCATGACAAAAATGTTAAGAAACAAAAAGTAGAAAATTACATAATGGTATAAGAAGTAATTCATCAGGAAGACATGACAATCCTAAAATACATCTTTACCTGATAAAAAGTAATCGAAATTCACTGAGCCAACCATGGGTAAAGGGGAAAATAGATGGGTTCTCAGAGATAGTTGAGTATTTTAATAATTCATTTTAATAATAAGTGAACCAACTAGATAAAAAAAATCATGATATAAAAGAACTAAACAACATCCTTGCCCTACACAGCCTAAATGGTGTGACCAGGCCATCCCAACCACAGTTCGCTGAGAAGACATGGTGTTTCAGTGGTTAATGAGTGCTCTTTGATATAGACCACATGCTTATCACAAAACAGTTCTAAGTAAATCTCACAAGTTTTTAGTCCCATAATATTTTTAAACATTTAAATCAGAAATAAAAATTTAAATACCTACAGAGTCTTCAATTATTTTCAAACCAAAGTTTCTAGATGACCTGTGACTGGAATATAAATCAATAACAAGAATATGACAATATTTTGAATTAGCTATAAATAAAAAGAAAAAGGCAAAGAATAATAAAATCCATGAGGTGCAGCTATAGAAGTGCTTTAAAGTAAATGTACAGTTTTAAATGATTACATTTTTACAGAAGGAACACTTATAAATCATGACCTGTATTTTCACTTTAAGAAGTGGAACAAACAAAACAATTCTAAAATGTGAAAATTGAAAACTGAAGTAGTACTAAGGAAAAAGAACAGAAAGTACAGATAGAAAAATAAATAAATAAATAAATAAATAAATAAATAAATAAAATAAATAAATTACTAAAAAATTAGATATCGGAAAAAATGTAAATTTAGTACAAGGGTGAAAAACAAGCCGGGAGTGGTGGCATACGCCTTTAATCCCAGCATTAGGGAGGCAGAGGTAGGAGGATTGCCATGAGTTCAAGGCCACCCTGAGACTACATAGTGAATTCCAGGTCAGCCTGGGCTGGGCTAGAGGGAGACCCTACCTTGAAAAAAAAAAAAAAAGAAAGGGGTGAAAAACAGAGAGAAGATGAGCCAAGTACACAAACATTACAACTAATAGTAATGAGATCAGCATGTTTGCAAAGACTAGACAACACTGAAAAAACCCTGTCAACTCATTTATGCTAATAAAATTGACAAAGTTCCTTCCAGACAAATCCCCAAAACTGATGACTGAAGAAAGAAATTCTGAATGTCTGAGATTTATTCTATAAGTGAAATTAATCTTAATAAAGCTTCCTACAAAGAAATAAAAATTAATGTCAATATTTTAAAGTATAAAAAAATACTAAATTGCTCAAACTCACCTTTTTTTCACCAGAAAATATCCATCACCATCTTTACACATAGTCTGACAATGAAATACCAGAAAAGAAGAAAAAAAGAAAAAAACAGAACAATATCCCTCGAGCATCTAGTGCATAAAGCATGAATAAAATAAGACAAATTTAATCCTTACGTAAGCAAATTTAATATCTGTATCCAAATATCTATAAGCATGTCAATGACAAGACCAGCAGCAAGCTGACTGTCTCACTCATGAACATTTATGGATGAGGGAAAATAGACTGTTGTATTTCTGACTTTTGCTCGTTAGACTTCTGTGCACTTAATGCAGTCAGATGCTTTCTTCCATGATTCATACCTCAATAGACCATCTGCATGTGCACACAGAATGTCCTCACAATACAGCATTCACCTCCCACCATGATGAATGGCACATACCTCATGATACCTCCCCTCATAAATTGCTATGGTGAATTCAATATACCAATTTTCTAAATCCCAAACTAACCTCTTTCTCATCTATATTCATCCAGGTTCCCTATAAAAGAAAGACACCAAAATATGATAAGCAATCACCTATAACCTCAGAGTCATATTCCCTGCAAGTACTAGCAAAAACAAATACAGAAAATCACAATGTTTGTAGAATGTCTACTACAGATTTCAAACATTTAACAGGAAATAAAACTTTTTTTTTTCTTATTTGGAGAATCAAAAAAACTTGAGCGTTGCTTTTGTAGCTATTTGGTCTCTGTGATCACAGAGATGTTTTCCAAAGATTCATGAGGTAATTGGGCTTGTGTGATGGCGGTTGTAATTGGCTTCACTTTCTGATTGTACATTCTGAAATGTGGAGGAGCTACTGGGGAAGTGGACATTTTCTAAGCATCACTCTTTTATTTATTTGTCAGTCTTGTCTTTTTGTAGAGTGGAGGTTGATGAGTATTTTCCACTTTCCTAAAGAACATTATACAATCAGTATTTCTTGCTCTCTTGGAAGGAAAACTTCTACCTCTCCATTTGTTTCCTAAACAACAGAAGTGTGTCAAAGCAGAGTTTCTGCCAGGCTTCTGTGGCATATGACATCAGTACATGTTTTGCAGCTAATTCTTCCTTGAATAGGCTCTCAGTTCTGTCTTGTGAAAGTAACCTTACTTCCTTAAGGTTACTTTCACGGATCTGATTTTACACAGCAAGCCAGAATTGCTAAACCTCACATAGCAGTGTTTAGGCCCTCAACAGATAGGAAGCTTTAAGTATGCAGCAGACCTTTCACGACAATTCATAGTGTCTATTTTGAAGCTACCAGTTACATGGATGGTAGTTGAAAACCATTGTTTTTCTGACTTTTTTGAGGTGAGTGTGTCTATTCTGTTTGGATAGCAAATTGCATTGATTAAATATGGTGTTTTCCATGCTTGTAGATTGCATATGGTTCAAGTTTTTATAGCGGCAGAGCTCTCTGTAGACTACCTGTTATGCAAAAAATATAGGACCTTAGCCTGGGAAATTCTTTATTGTACTTTTACTTTAGTGACTGTATCAATATTCTCTCATTCATTACTTGTCATTAATAAAATAGTTCTCATTTTATCTATTCAGGGATACACATGACTATATTTTCACTGATTTTTGAGGTGAGGCAAGGAATTCAATTAAATGGCATTCCACTGTTACTAATTGTACCTCACACACAGTTAAAGTTTTTGTGTATGAGTCCTCAAGTTCCAGATCCTATTACACTAAATTAAACTTATCCCACATCAAACCACATAGTGGCTTTCTGCCCCTGCCATTTCACACTTTATGAAAGAGTTGCATGAGGAAAATAGCTCTTGTCTCTCATTTCCATGTATGGACATACTTTTGACTGGAAGAAAGACTTTAGAAGGCTCTGAAAAACTGGAGAAATTACTTAAATTCAAAGTATCCATATTTATAAATTAAAGATAGCAAGCTTTACTCCATGGGGCTATTGCAAAGAATATGAGATAAATTCTATATGGCATTTGTCATAATCCTAGTAATATAACCAGGACCCTAAGTACAGTATCTTCTATTTCTCTATGATTAACAACTAAATATATACCTGATAGATTATATTTACCAACATAATACAAGACTTAGAAAACAGCCTTTTAAAACAACAATATCATAATAGTGATTTTACCACAACTTCTTGGCAGTGGAAAGACACAGATGAGAACTTCAAGCCCTACCCTCCACTGTCTTATTTCCTGGGGAGTAATGCAGTCCTCAGTCATAAGGCAGTTTATTCCCCGAGCCAGAAAGACTTCATCTCTGGCTTGATTTATAATATGCAACTTTTTATTGTCCATAATGAGTTACAATATTTAGTGGGCAAACGAGTTGTTATCCCCAATTCTCCGTTGCCCTCCCCTCCCCAATTCGCTGGATAACCTCCTCCATGGGTCGTCTGGATCAGTCCTTGACATAGCCGCATTCTTACTAGTATGTGCCACATTATTGCGGTACTGGACACACTCTCCTTCCCCTCGCCCACAGGAATCAAATGTAAAACATTGGTGTCTATGTTAAAGAATACCTTAAGAAGAGTTTCTAACTGAAATGAGGTGAGGTTCATCAATGACAGGCATTTTTCTTTCCTTCATGCTAACTGCAAGTTTTCTGTAATTGTCATTGTTCAAGACACCATAGGTAACTGACATCAGTATAATCATAATCACACAGAGTACACAAAAGGAACTCCAAATGATTCAAATCTCTATTATTGAGATGTAAGACATATATTACAGTTACAGTATTTCAGAGGAAAAAATCAAGACTGATTGCAGGTTTTGATGATATCTTCCAGGAGGGTACTTGTGAGTACTTCTCAATCATGAGATAAATTGAAAGGTTTTTTTTTCTGTTAAGTATATGAATATATAGTATAAGTATAGTGTATTATGAAT
>PVHP010030505.1:0-21662 GCA_004024765.1 Zapus hudsonius | reverse complement strand
TGGAGCCCAAAAAATATCATCAGGGAGGGGATACATTCTCAATGATCTTCAAGCCTACCAACCCAAGGCAAGGTTTTATTCTAGCTCAGGCTGGCCTGAAATTCATGGCAATCCTCCTACCTCAACTTCTGGAATGTTTGGATTATAGATGTGAGCTGCCATGCTAAAACCTGCTAACTTTATATATATATATATATATGTTTATGGGGAAGACCTGAATCAAACCACCACAAAGTGTCCCCCATAAACTCATGTGTTTTGAATACATGATTCCAACTGATGGCCATTTGGGAGGTGGAACCTTGCTAGAGGAAGTGTGTTGCTAGGGGTGGACCTTGATGACTTATTAGTCTTATCTTGCCCATGTTAGTGGGCTCACGCTCCTGCTGCTTTTTCTACCAGCTCTGGCAGAGGTGGTGTCCAGCCTCTACTCATGCCATGTTTTCTCCTGCCATCATGGAGCTTCCCCTGGTAAGCCAAAATAAACCCTTTCCTCTACAAGCTGCTTTTTGTCAGGTTCTTTCTGCCAGCAACAAAAAAGCTGACTGCATCACAACTAATTCAAAGCACCACAGCAATGAAGCACCCTTAACCGCTGAGCCATCTTCCCAACCCCACACCTGCTAATTCCTAACTATATAATAATGGCCCTAGTAGAAAACTCCAGAGGCTGCATAGAGTTTGGCCAAATAGAGAATCTTTGTCACTAGGCTATAATTACTCAGAATATTGAAACCGTGGGGCGGGGGAGGGGAAGCTCTGCTCTGGGCAAGCTCAGCTGGAACAGATTCTTACACAGGAAGCAGTGAAGCACTGTCATTACTCAGCTGTGAGACAAACCATAAGGTTAGTAGAGGAAAGCCTGCAATAGGCTTCCTTAAACAGGATTCCAGGATACAGTACAGTCAGAGAAAACAGACTGATTTGATTACAGGCAAGGAAGCATCCATTCACACGGATGAGCCCCAAATGTGAAACTTGTCAGAAGTTTGAATTTGGGGGTTTACTTATGTTGATATCTTGACCTATAATTGAAAGTGTCCCAGACTGAATTCTTGTCTATTGAAAGTTTCCCAGCAAAGATGTTGCAGAAAAACTGCTTCCCCCTTGAGGGTCAGGGGGCCACAGGTGCTTTCTTGAAACCAACAAAGGTTTGGAGGCTCCAAGAAAAAAGACAAACTCAGAAATACACTGAAAAGCAGAAGTAAAAAAACTTTATTCTTTAGCTGCAAGCAAAAGTTCCCTTCAAGAAGGGAGGGGCACAGAACTGGAGCGGCAGTGACTGGCCCCCATTGGGTTTGGGTCTCCCTCCCCCTCTCCTGTCATGGTAATGAGGGATGGAGGTTTAGCTCATCCCCTCAGCCCCCCTCAAAGACACATAAAGCAATGCCTTTCAAAACATCTGGGCATTTATACTTTTATTTTCTCTTTTTTCTTTCCTAACTTCGGCTTTTATGGTTTTCTGGCCCCATGGTTAATTATAAATAGACTGCCTGGATTCTGACTGCCTTCCCATTCTTCTGGGTCATCAGTCCCCTACCTGTCCACGTCCCCCTAAACTCCCCTCAGAGAACAAGGTGGACTACCTACTAAGCTGCTGCAGAGGAGTCATTTGTAACAGCTTCTCACCAGCCACAATGTTTCTGGCTGAACTGTTAGAACCCTGGACTCCCAGAGCTCCGTCCTATCCTGTCAACAGTACAGTTTCTCAGTTTCTTAACTATATAATTCTCAGGAGTGGGAGATTTATCTTTCATTTTCTCCCCGTTCATAGATTGGCTCAACTTCTGTTGGGGATGATGTCAGCAAGATGACACTGCCAGACCACACAGGCCATGAGATAGTGACCTGCTCAGCCAACAGGCTCATCTGCTTGGTCTTAAAGCCAGTCATCTAGGGCCTGAATAGACTGCTTAGTGGTTAGAGACACGTGGGAGTAACTTGTCTGTCTGATATTTTCTGGTCTTGGAAGTGGAGTCACCCCTTTTGGCCATCTTGGCATGGTAGTTTCAATGGATGTCCCCCATCAAGAGTTCAAGAATTTTACTAAAGCTTGTAACTTGAATGGAGTGTCACTGTGGGTGGATCTTAGGGTACAGCCCTAATAAGGTGCTTCTGGGGTCAGATCTAGAATTCCAGGTATATGTACAAAGAGAGCAGTCTGAGCTCTGCCTAGAGTTCCTGGAGTTTGGCTGCTTGAGTGTCTTGCTTTTGGAGATGCTGGTGATGGGCTTCTCTCTCTGCTTGGACCTGTGAAAGGGGGCCAGGCTCTTTCACCATTATGGAACTTCCCAAGTATTTGTAAGCTTCAAATAAATCCCTTCGGGCTGGAGAGATTGCTCAGCGGTTAAGACACTTGTCTCCAGTGCCTAAGGACCCGGGTTCAATTCTCCAGTACCCACATAAGCCAGATCCACAAGGTGGTAGCCCTGGTTCTCTCTCTCTCTCTCTCTCTCTCTCTCTCTCTCTCTCTCTCTCCTTGAAAATGGATAAATATTTTTTTAAAAAACCAAATAAATCTCTTCTTCCTCCCATATACTTGTGCCTGGTTTGGAGGTTCATCCCAGTAAACATGAGCTAACTATGACACTTGAGTTAGAATATAGTTATCTACCAAGGGCCTTTTTTCTACACTTGAATTAGAATATAGTTATCTACCAAGGGCCTTTTTTCTATTTGCCTAGCCAAAGGAAACTGACTAGCTCCTAGAGTATTTTAATCTCTCTTCTCTCAGAGGTCACCCTAATTGCTCTTAGGAAAATGGGACAATGGCTGCTCTTAACTGCTTTGTGCTGAAAGGGGCAATATTAGGCCACACCAATCTGGGTTCCTCTGGAGGGAGGGCCATCTAAGGGTCCATGGTAGAATACTTTGGCCCAGTGGTCAGCTTCTGGATACTGAAGTGTCTCCTTGTACTTTTGGCATTGGGACCTGTACCTGAAACACATAGCAAGGAGTATTAGTAATCTTAGTAAAAGATTGAAGCTCATCTTGAGGTATGGAATGATATTGTGAGGTAAGGATGGCCCATAACCATGTCAGGAGTGTCAAGTTATCAGCTTCTTTTAGGGTATTCATTTTTATAAACTTTCAAGCCGTAGAGGGTGATTGAAGAGACTCAAGTAGATAAAGTCAGACTATTATAGGACCATCTGACTGCAGACCACTTGAGAGGAATAAGATTAAAATATCACATAAGAGGAAATAAGGCTAAAGTATCAGTTAAGAACACAAGGTCTAAAAATCAACAGAATTATCAGAAATTATTTTGTTATCAGAAATAAAAGGCATATGAATATCTAGGAATCTATTTCTGAAGCTGTTCACACACAGCATAATCTATTCCTGTTCTTGTAAAGCAACTGAAATGTTAGCATAAAACATACAAGCACTTAACCTTAATGATGGCATGGATGCCGCTGAGTTGTTTGAGCACATCTGTTTAAAGTCACAGCCACACTATTTTATACAATTGTCACTCTGAATTGAAGGGAAATTCTCTGGGCTGTGTTGTCTAAAACATTTAAGACATACTTTACTTTTTGGTTATACTTTTCTTTATGAGTGATCAAGACCAAGCAGGCAGCCAAAATTTAAATATATATTTTTGAAAGTCAGTTGTAACACTTCGGGAGAGACATTAGGGGTCTGGGAGGAGCTCTGTGGCTCTCTCAGCATTTGTATCATTTGCTAGGATGAAGCAGGGCCATACTAACCATGTGGATTCCCTTGGAAGTATGGAGGACCTTTGTCTCTGTTTTGAGGCTCCTCCTGCAGACCCTGCACTGTTTGGAGTCTAACCTCTGGGCCTCCATAATGTATATGATCAAGAGAATAGGTAACTTACCAGAGTTATAGGACACAATAGAAGTGTCCTGTCATCTACTGTGGCCTTCTTGACCTGGGATCAGGAACCAAAATATTGGTTGTCTTTTTAGCTTGTGTCTCAAAATGGCTATTACATATGGTTATTAAGCACTCAGAAGGACAGTTACATCAGTCTTCAACAAAAGCATAGATATAGAACAGAAGAAAATAGGGGAACTCTTTTACCTCGGAAGTGTTTCTCATTTTTTTTATTTCTCTCCTCATGGAAACTTTTTATAAAGCACACAGTGAGAATACCATTATTTGATTGTTTGAATTCATAAAGCTGGAGGAGTAAGATACTGAGTTGAATGCCTGGAAACACAGAACCTGGGCCAGAGTCCCTGCTATTTTAATTATAGAATTTTTTAAAATTCCTTTGAAGCTGGAATTTTTCTTGCTCCAACAAGTACCATTATGATCCTAATTTTTAGGTAAGAGAGGTCAGCAAGAAGGAACAGAGATGCCACCTCCTGGGGAAGCAGGACTGTCTCTAGGTTTAGAAAGTCTTTAGAATGCCTAACTGGAGTTCCTGAAGTAGTCAGCAACCCTTTTTCTTTCTATACAGCTGCAAGGGTGGGGACTATCTCTGAAACCCTGGGGTAAAACTATCTAGGTGACTTGACCTGTTACAGGTCGACTGTCCTCAAAGGCAATAAAGTCTGACTGTCTGGGTATAGAGAAATACAGAAGAGGACGTCTTTTTGGTCTGGGACTGAGTCGTCTATAGTTCCAGAGGGGATCTGAGTGAGAAGTGCGTAGGATGAAAGGGGACCACACCTCATTAATGGAGCAGAGGTCTTGAACTGCTCTCTATTTATTGGCCCCTCCAGACTCTAAGAATAGGAAGTTATGGCTGGAGCAGGCAGGAAGTTACAGAGAGAACTGTCATTGGAGCTGACTTGATACGCTCCTGAAGGCAGCTGTGACATCAGATCATGGACTGGGAGAGAAGAAAAGATCTAGAGTACTCCCTCTCTCTCTCTCTCTCTTTCTTTTTCTCTCCTCTCTCTCTCATTCTGTCCCTCTCTTTTCTCTTTTCTAAGTCCCAATTGTAATAAACAGAAGTTGTAGCCTGGACCAACTGGTCTAAATTCTTGACTGGCTGTTACCAATTTTTCTAATTTTCTGTGAATATCAGGTGCCAATTGGGTTAGAAATTTATCAAGAGGAGAGCTTCCTCCTCTATGGTCCCACACGTTTTGAAAGATTAAAGGAAACAAATGGGTACATTCTTAAAAGCAGTG
This sequence comes from Zapus hudsonius, assembly GCA_004024765.1. NCBI lineage: Eukaryota > Metazoa > Chordata > Mammalia > Rodentia > Dipodidae > Zapus > Zapus hudsonius. Next base: position 16,548 of record PVHP010030505.1, on the reverse strand, counting down.
GTTCTTTACCAAATGATTTTGCTCCCATACCCAAGAGATGTATGTCATTTTGTCTAAAGATATTTTAGTTGTCACTCTGGGAGGGGGTAGGGTTCCACCTAATCCCTATCTAATGGGTGAAGGTGGAATAATATCAAATACCCAACAATGCACAAGAGAACCCCTTCCCAGTAAAGAATTATTCAGCAAAATGCCACTCAACAGTGCTAAGACTGAGAAACCCCATCCTAGAGAAATATTTGCATAAGTTCCTAAGCTGCCAATTTGTCCCCAAATGACCAATACGTTGTATTACTGTTATTCTTAAAAACAAATAACTAACTGCAGCAGTAAGCACAGGGCCAGGTAGATTGAACAAAAGGGAAGAATCTGCAACTGTATGTTCTATTACACATAACAAGCCAGCATTCACTCAATTCTGTTTAGAACATCTCTGGGGATGAAGAGCACTGGCTGCACAGGCATGAGGGCCTGGGAAGTCCTGTGAAGGACTGTGACCACTAGAGCTTGAGTCCTGAGAGACTCTATCACAAGGAAGCAGACAGAGGGAAACCAAACTATATGCTGCTTGTCATTCATTTTCCTTTTCCATGTCATAAAGGTAAGTGGCCAATTTGTCTCAGGACAAGGTGTGAAAGACATGTGACTTAAATGTGCTTGGAGTCAGAGTCCAACTTACCATGAATTTAAGCAGCAGATGAAAATCTACCAATTATAAGCAAGAATAAGAAAAAGTTGACAAAACAGAGAACCAAGCATCTTAGCATGTTAACCTTGTAACTGTAATCTTAAAGGCATTTGACTAGGAGAGATAGAAAATGGTCAATTATGTCTGAAAGTCCATCTAAAAAGCAGAGTTGAAGTTTGACAAACTTAATATCTACTTTTGTAGCAAGAATGAACATGCACTTCCTGCTTTAAAGCTGAAAAACAGTTCTTAGTAGCTTAATTAACATCACCCTAAAATATACGTAGGTACCCGTGTACAGTTTTAGTGGCTTCAATCTTTTTGTCTAAACTGGACTAGACACAAGCTTAATCTTGATATAGAATTCTATAGTGACCAATATCACGTTTGTTACCCACAACTGTTAGAACAGATGAAGCTTAGGCAAGATATACCAATATTCTTTGTACATAGCATGTCTCAGTGATACAACTTGGAACTAACTCATTTTGACTCAGCAATTTGGGTTGGGAGCCTGGTAACAACTTTACACACTTTAAACCTAGGAAGTCTCTTTTACTGTAAATCATGGAGCTTTGTAGAAGAGGGTGGCTGCTACGGTGGGGATGAACATTCACTTCTCTGAGTAAGGCAAGGATAATGGGGTCTAGTTATATTCTCTTGTCCATTCAGGATGATCTACAAGACAGAAAAAGACCTGGGCACACACAGGATGTTTGGGGAGGAAGACTCTTATTCCAAAGGTTTAAATAAAGAAGTAGACTTATCAGTTTGTGGGGGTCAGGGGCAAAATGTGGTAGTTTGATTCAGGTGCCCCCCATAAACTTATGTGTTCTGAATGCTGGGTCCCCAGCTGGTGGCAATTTGGGAATTGGAGTCTCCTGAAGGAGGTGTATTATTGGGAGTGGGCTTATGAGTGTTATAGCCAGCTTCCCCTTGCCAGTATTTCGCTCTCTCTCTCCTACTGCTGTTGTCCACCTGATGTTGGCCAGGAGGTGATATCCAGCCTCTGCTCAGGCCATCATTTCCCCTGCCATCATGGATTTTCCCCTCCAGTCTGTAAGCCAAAATAAGCCCTTTTCTTCTACTAGCTGCTTTTGGTTGGGGGATTTGTGCCCGTGATGAGAAGCTGACTACAACACCAAGGCTAACCTCAAGAATGCATTAAACTTGCTCTTTCCCCAGACTTTCTCGACCTGGGCTTAGGAAGCTCTTGATAGATAGAAGACCAGGAGTTGATCATAACAAAAGAATATACACTGTCAAGAGATTTTTTAAAAAATGATTTGTTTGACCTTGGCCAAATTTCTTCCCATCTCTGTGCTCTTTGTTCATAATTATAAAGGTAGTAATGACTGCGCCCATCTCTTGTATCATTGTGACTGTGCAAAATGTCTGGGATGGTGTTTAGCACATTAACATGCAATCACTTTCTAATTCTTTGCATGCTGTGGCAAGCACTTTACCTGCTGAGTCATCTCCCCAGTCCCAATTCTTTATTTATTATTATCAATGGAGGTTCAAACCTCTAATGTTATCAGAGGCACACACACACATTTTGAAAGACTAAAGGAAACAAATCAGCATATTCTTAAAAGTAGTGGTTCTTAACCAAATAATTTTGCTCCCATACCCAAAAGATGTACGTCATTTTGTCTAAAGACATTTTAGTTGTCACCCTGGGAGGGGGTAATTCCACCTAATCTCTATCTAATGGGTGAAGATGGAATACTATCAAATATCCGACAATGCACAAGAGAACTCCTCCCCAGTGAAGAATTATCTGATCCAAAAGGCCAGTCATCAGTGCTGAGGCTGAGAAACCCCATCTTAAAGGAATATTTGCATGATTTCCTAATTGTCTGCAAATGGTCAGCACATCGCATTACTGTTATTCTTCTCAAAATCAAGCAACAAACGACAGCAGTAACCACAGAGCCAAGTAGATTGAGCAAAAGGGAAGAATCTGGAAGTATGTTCTATTACACATAACAAGCCAGAATTGACATAATTTCATTTAAAACATCTCTATGAAGTTAAGGGTACTGGGGGGAGAGAGAGAGAGAAAAAGAGAGAGAGAGAGAGAGAGAGAGAGAGAGAATGGGGTGTATGCTGTGATATGTCTGTAGTATATGCATGCATGTGTGCAGATGCATGTCTTTTTTCGTATCCTCTGCCTGTTTCCTTGTAATAGAGTCTTTCAGGAATCAAGTTCAGGTGGTCACAGACCCTCACAGGAGTTCTCGGGCCCTCGTGCTCAGCTGGGCTTCCTCAACTTTCTAAACTAGGCTAGTCAACCAGTTCACCAACACTGTCATTCAGTTCTCACTTTCCTCTACTTTGTATAAAAATAACATTTAAATATCTCCCTGGGACTGAGGAGCATTCTACTAGCTCAGGGCCACTCTTGGCTTCAGCTTATCACCTGATGCCCTTGGCCTTGAGGACAGCCATGTCTGCTGCAATATATGGGCAGAACCTCATGCTATAGAAGTGAATCACTCCCTCAGGGACTGGCCCTAGGGGTGAGGGGGGGCAATTTCCTAAGGGTTTGGGAGGTGAGGGAGGGTAGAGAAGCTGGTTAGCCTTGTGGGGGGGGATGGGCTTCCTCACCCACTGGTGACACAGGACTCCAGTGTCTTCAGCCTTCCAATGTGGACAGAACACAGCAACTCTGCAGAGATCTTCCAGTTCTCCTTCACTACTGGGGATGGCTGAGGCATCCAGCTTTGTGGCTCTCCAGTGTGCAGATGGCCATTGTTGGACTACCAGCCCTTATCATTAACCCCCTGCCTCAAATGCCTGGTATCTGCAGCCTTTCCGTTGTAAAACTCACATAGAACCCTCACACTTAGAGTTAATAATTCCTGTCACTCTGTCTCCTGTCCCAAGTCACTGGTGTTTTTGAAAGCAGTCGAATTAGAATCTTATCTGTTATAATTTTATATTTGTATAATGTATATGGCTACCCTTCCTCTCCAGGCCCCACCAAAAAAGAAAGAATTTTATGCTTAAAAATATTTTTATTTGGGAACTTTACCCCATGAGAAGGCAGGAGCTCTTCATACAATCTCCTTTTTCCTTCTCAATCTAATAAAGTCTCTAAACTTTTAAAGAAAAAAAAAATTTTATTTGAGAAAGAGGTAGATAGAAAATGGTTGCACAAGGATCTCCTGTCACCATAAACAAACTCCAGATGAATACACCATTACAAGGGTACTGAGGAATCAAACCCAGGTCATTAGGTTGTGCAGGCAAGTGCCTTAACCCCTGAACCATTTCTCCAGGCTGGAATTTTGTGTTTTGTTCACAATTTTGTCCCAAATGTCTAGCACAATGCATGTATGCATGGCAGATGCTCAGTAAATTTTTTACATGTGTATATGTGTAGAGTGTATGCATGTATGTGTACCTGTTCATATATGTGTGGGTGCATGTCTGTCCATGTGGAGGCCAGAAATGAATTGCTTATTTATAAGGCAAGGTCTCTCAATTTCATCATTTTTGCTAGTCTAGATATCCAGAGTGCCCCAGGGAGTGCTGGGACTCCAGCCTGGTTGCCATGCAGGCATGGCATTTCCATGGGTGCTGGGGGTCTGAACCCAGGTCCTCATGCTTGCACAGCAAGTCGTTTATCCATTGAGTCATCTTCCCAGACCTAAGAATTTTTGAGATAAATGAAGGGGAGAAGATGGTGTAAAGGAAATGTGAAAGTTGTTAGAGCAGAAAAATGGAGTTGCTTGTATTAGCTCTAACCAAGAAGCAGTAAATAAAGCCAGGAGGTTATGAAGGAAAGGTTCCCAGATCATCACGATCACAAGAGAGCAGATTCTAGCCTAGCATAGAAGCCACTGTGACTTTCTACAAGATGTGCTTCCACAGGACATCTGCCCAGTCACTACCTGTCAACCTCAGACTGACAATGGAGAAGCTGTGACTCCATATTGCATAGTAGTTTGCAGGCTGTGTCTTGCCCTGTGTGGCTCCTTTTTATAAAGCAGTGGTTTGCTCTATTTTTCAGTATAAATACTAGTAAACAGCATTTGTATAGCAGAATGACTCTTCATCTGGTTTCCCCACGGAAATAATCACCCTCTGTCTAGCGCCAACCACAAGGCACAGAATGACAATTTACACAAACAAAATGTTACCGCCTATGAACCTAACAATTTAAATCAGGAATGCATGGGCACACCAGCATATTAACACCATATCAGAAAAATCAGGCCAGTGAACAAATGCAGACCTCTCCCCTGGATCATATGCATGATGGAGCACCCATTCCTGGAGGCTGCAGCCTCAGTGGTCCGGTCCCTGGATCTCAGGCTGGCACTCCCAACTCTGTCCCTAGGGCTCCCCTTCCAGACCTGCTCCACTCAAATGGCCATGTGTTGGAACCCAGTGAGCCTTAGTCTGGGCTCTGTGCCTTCTAGTCTTGTGCCAGAGCTGCTCTGTGCCTTGGTTCCTTATGTTAATATCTAATCCCTTGCAGTGAGCCCCTTTCAATCAACTCTCTACCCTTGCCTTCAGTAAGACCCCTGAAAGTATTTTAACTCGTTTTTAACCATTCTGTAGTATATATATATATATATATATATATATATATATATATATATATATATATATGTGTGTGTGTGTGTGTGTGTGTGTGTGTGTGTGTGTGTAGTGTAGTGTATGTGAAATGTACTATGAGAGTTCCTATTAGTAATTAAAATATTGGAGTAAAAGAATTCATGATTTCCAATGGCTACAAGTACCAAGTGCAATCAGGAATACTTGATGAATTAAAGACAATGAAACTGATGTAACTTGTGAATGTACTTAACACACAAATGGGCCCACTTATGTTTCTGACATAGCTTACTGACTTCACTCTTATTATAGTGATCAATGATTACTGCTTCAAAATATTTCAATGTAGTCTTCCCAGTTTTTCTCTTTAAAAGTCCCCTGTGCTCCAACGTCTTTGAAAATGTCCAGTTTACTGCGGACATATTACATGAATATTCCCATTGCAAACGCTCTTCTAGTCCCAAATATTTTCTTTAGAAAATCTCCCCTGTTTTTCTTTGTTTCGTCGTGTTTAGGTTGATGAGACGGGAGGGCAGAAGCAAAAAAGAGGAAAGGACAGGCGAAGGAGGATAAATGAGTGAGGGGAGCTTAGGGGGCCATGGGCAGGCAGGGAATGGGTCTAGGGACTGCTGACACAGGAAGAGTGGGGACGCAGTCTACTTAAAATGGACTTCCAAGACAGAAAACCATAAAAGCGAAAATTAGGAAAGAAAAGGAAAAAAAAAGCCAGCTGTTTTAAGGCCACTGCTGTCCTCGTCTAGGGGAGGGAGCTAAGCAGCACCCCTCGTTACCACGACAGAGGGGGAGGAAGGGGCCGGGATCCCAGCTCTGGGACCCCCTTCTGCAGGGAGCTTTGCGTGCCGAAAAAGAATCAAGTCTGCTACTTCTGCTTTGCACAGCACTTCGGAGTCTGTCTTCATTTCTGGAGCTTCCAAATCCTTGTTGGCTTCCAGAAAGTGCCGTGGATGGCCCCACCCCCAGGGGAAGCACCCCTCAACAGGAAGGAGAAGAGAGGGAAGGAGGCCACAGGAGGACCATCCGAGAAGGGCTCTGCAGCCACTGGATCCAAGTCTGGACTGAAGCCCGTTCGCGTGTAGTTCGGGGCTCTGACTTTCATTTACCGAAATCTCACCTGCGCGCCGAGGCTCAGGATTGACGCCATCCGTCGGGCGGGGTCACTTCAGGGACGCCTTCCCTCCCTCGCTCGGCTCGGCTCTCGCCTATTGGCCGAGACCACAGCGCTTGGACCAATCGCTCGGCTCGAGAGAGCGAAGCCAAGGCAGAGCCAACGGGCGCCAAGGTTACGGTCTCCCGGACACGGGCGTAAACAGCGGCGTCCGCGCTGCTGGCAGCGCGACCCCCGACGGTAACGCCCGCAGCCCCGCCGGCCGGCCGGGACGCGGCATGGCGCAAGGCCGCGACCGGGAGCGCGACGAGTCCGTCCTCCAAGCCGCCAGCAACGCCTCGCTGTCCGTGAGGTGCGGGAAGGGGGAACCCCGGCCCAGCTTCCACTAGAGGGGAAACCCCGCCCCTTCCTCGCGGAAGACCCCACCCGCTTCCTCTAGAGGGGAACCCTGCCCCCGCTTCTTCCCGGAACCCCCCCTGCTTCCTCTTAGAGGGGAACTCCACCCCCACTTCCTCCCAGAAAACCCTGCCCCCACTTCCTCCAGGGAAACCCCAACCCCCCTTCCTTCTGTAAAACCCCACACCTTACTCGAGGGGAACACCACCTGCTTCCTCCCAGAAACCCATCCTGCTTCCTCCAGCAGAAAACCCACCCCTGCTTCCTCTAGAGGGGAAACCTGTCCCCGCTGCTTCTCGGAAAACCCATCCCCACTTCCTCTAAGGGGAATCCCATCCTGCCCACTTCCTCCAGAGAGAAAACCTGTCCCTGCTTCCTCCAGGGAAAACGCCGCCCACTTCCTCCAGAGGGGGAACCCCATCCCCACTTCCTAAACCCAGTCCCAGCTTCCTCCTGGGGGAATCCCTGGTCCCCACTTCCTCTAGAGGGGAACCCCACCCCCATTTCCCCCCAGCCCCATGCTCTCTTTCTCCCCACTCTGTCAACCACCTTGTGCTAGGGTCTTCCTCTCCCCCAAACTACCACAGGGACCATCTTTGGTCAGACCCACCAATCAATCGTGTCCTTGTAACTCTTACCCTCCTCCCTTGCTTTTGCATTTGTTGTGGGCTTTTGCCCTGCACAGTTAGAGTTGCTATCGAGCTATGCAGTACAGTGTCCTCAGCCAGCCCTGATAGGTACTTACCAAACTTGTGTCCTATCCTGCATGTGCTTTCTCCACCATCATGAAGTATATCTTTAATATTTACATCAAAGTAGAATCTTCCGTATCTCAAGACTCAGCCATCCTTCTAGCATATATACGTACAACAAATTTCTTAGAATAACATCACTTTTATGTTCTAACCCTTTCACCCATGACTTCTTTTAGTTTTTTGCATTTATCTTCAGTTTTAGATGTAAAATATTTCACACCTGGAAAGAAGCAACTTTACAACCACAGAGCATACTGTCCTACTCACAGTGGTTGTTTTTAAGTTTATTTTTGAAGCAAAAATCAATGACAAGAACCCTGTGTTCACTGATTCCTGTTAGACACCAGCCCTTTCCTGCTGTTTTTCACTTTTTCTCTTCCAAGTATACAAGCCTCAGAAATCCTTTGGTGACTTTAGTTTGAGTCGGAATTTACTTAAAAGTTCTCTGCAGGATTATCTGGGATCCATGGAACTTTAAATGTCTGTAGTTCATTGATTCAGATGGTCTCATCCCCAGCATGTGAAATGTATTATACTGATGATGTCATGTCTTTTCTCAAAGATGGGTGCAAGGATTCCCTACTCAGCACGTGCACTTTGTCAACAACAACACCATTTGCTACCCTTCTGGGAACTATGTAATCTTTATTAATCTTGAAACCAAGAAAAAGACGGTACTCCAGTGTATTAATGGAATTGTGGGCGTTGTGGCAACTAACATTCCTTATGAAGTTGTGGCTTTCTCCGACCGGAAGCTAAAACCCATCATCTACATCTACACCTTTCCAGGATTGACCAGAAAAATCAAGTTGAAAGGTATCCCAGGAGGCCCCTCCTCTGCCCAGAACTAAAGTTCTAATAAATGAAGGTGGCTTGTGTTTTGAAGGTTTTGTTTTCAGTCCAAGGAATCAAGCTGATCACTAAATATTTAAGTAGGCTATAGTCTTGCTGCTGAAAGTACTATTTGCCTATAATCAACATCAGTGTTGTCCAGGAGACTATTTGAGAGCTGATCTGGGGGTGGCGACAAGGGCTTCTTAGGAGACTGAGAAAGGGGACTTCCTTGAGTCGGTGAGTGGAGGTCAGTCTAAGCAGGATAGCAAGAACCCAATCTCAAAAACAAAAACAAACCAACATAAAAACTGGCTTCCACTCCAGAACCATCAAATCAAACCCTACATTTAAAAATATTTTATTGCTTTATAGGCAGAGAGAGGGAGAGGGAGAAAGAACATAGAGAATGGGTATGCCAGGGCCTCCAACTGCTACAAACAAACTCCAGATGCATCTGGCTTTACGTGGGCACTGGGGACTCATACTCTGGTGGTTAGGCTTTTCAGGCAAGCACCTTAACCACTGAGCAAGCTCTCCAGCCCCAAAACATACATTTTTAACAAGACTTCCCAGGTGATTCATACATACATTAAACTTTGAGTATAGGACAATGACCTTTTTCTTTCTTAATGATTTATTGAGAACTCACCTGAGCTAAAGTTTGTGTAACTATAAAGACAAGTCTGAATCTCACTCTGTGGGGGAAAGGTTAAGTTTGTGGTGATCACAGAACACACACAAAACCAAGTGTTCCACTGGTGTTATCTACTATATTTGTACATTTGAAAAAATCTTTGTGGATGTGGTTGGGGTGCCCAAGCCATGATGAATGAATTAAAGTAAGAGACCAATTTTGGGCGTTGGTCCTTAACGTTCCACCTGTGTGAGGCAGGATCTCTTATTTCTTAGTCACTGCTGCTTATACTATGCTAGCTGGCCTAAAATCCAGGGATTCTCCTGTTTCCACCTTCCAGCCTACTGTAGGAATGCTGGGATTACAGACATGAGATACCTTGTACAGTTTTCTGTGGATTCTGGGGATCTAAACTCAGGTTCTTCACTCTTGCAATTAACACAGCAGAAATCCCAGAATAGTGGTACACATCTATAATCCTAGCACTTTGGGGGCTGAGGAAGGAGAATATAGTTTGTTGCCAGCCTGGACTAAAAGCATGACTGTTTCAAATAAAGCAAAACATGACACACGACATAGACCAAAACTCTTAAACATGAGGCTGCTCTTAGTTTTGGAGCCTTATAAGTCAAGTAAGTGGGTCAAGTTAAGAACCATCACTAATTTACATTTTATTTATGGGGAAATTTGTGTTCTCAACAAATTGTCACATTCTATCTATGCAGGTTATTAACTTGAAATGTCCCCAGCTTAGTTTTTAGTTGAAGCCCTGTGCAAGAAATGGAAAATAAATCCAAACCAGTAGCATACTGAATAATGAAACACTAATAGAATTCATAGAAAGTTAGGAATAAGTCATCAAGGATATCTATTATTACAAGTATATTTTAATACCAGCCTATAAAGTCTAAGCAATACAATAAAATATTTAAGAAAGTGAGCTATGGGAGAGTATAGGTAATGTCTATAAAAATGTTTGTGTCAAGATGCAAGTAGATTTAAATATTTAAAAAGAAGCCAAAGACATATGAGTCAGATTACTCATGATGAAGACAACCACTAACATCACTGGTTGTAAGTGTTAACTCCATAGAGACATATTCCTGATAGAAAAGTGGCTATTATAAATGTCCTTCATAGGCTCATTATTACAGACAGCAAGGAGTACTTAGATGATTCCAGAGTTCACCTGGGACAAGTAAAAGAGGGTAGTGGCAAGACAGAGGGTCTTTGTAACCTCATGGTGCTATAAGCATTAGGAGCGATATTCATATGGGACCACCAGGTCATGGAGGAATTGAAGACTGGGTATAGGATCTAGGAAAGTGAAGTATATGATGGAGAAACACACAAAAGGATATGAGTTATTAACCAGAGATATTAGTAAAACAATATTTGGGAGATAGAGAAATGGCTAAGCACTTAGAGGTGCTTGCTTACAAAGCCTACAGCCCGGGTTCAGTTCCCCAGTATTCATGTCAAGCAAGATGCACAAAATGCTTGTGTCTAGAGTTCATTCTGGTATATCCATACTTTTCTCTCTCTCTCTCTATCTCACTTTCTCTTTTTCTCTCTCCTTGCAAATAATAAAATTTTTAAAAGGAAACAATACTTGACCAAAGCATCAAGTTAGATATACTATAAATCAAAATATATCACATGAAAAATAAGCATTTGATATAAGCAAACCCATTTGAAAAGTAAAAGAAAATTTGATAGAATACTGAAATTATTTCATGTTAGAGAAGAACTTTACATACATTAATTTTTTAAAAATGAAAAATTAACTTTCTAGAGAGATCACGTAATTATAAATAACCGATCACACACAGTCCTATTTCACTATTTTTAAAGGTGTAGCTTAAACCCAGGAGCTACCTTTTGCCTCTCAGTTGCAGCTTTTTAAAGACCATGATTGCTAGTCAGAGTACAGTGAAACTGAACTGGAAGCATTCCTGCCAGCTGCCAGTAGGAATGTAAGCTGATGGTCTTCCTGGAAAGTGTATATTTATGTTTACTAGGAGAAATAAGACTCCACCTTAAGGTACTGTGATAATCAGTAATAAGTTATAGGTTTATGTGCAGAGAAGTTAAAAGTACTGTCATAAAAATAGAAGGTGGAACTCGGTCCCTGGTATTATGGATACTGTGTAACATGTCAAAGAATCCTGTGTAGCCTTATGATTGTAAGCATTTAAAATATTACATTTTAAAGACATATTAAGAAAATGATAAAATGCTTAATATTACAATGTAAATATAGAAACTTACAAACACTATGAATGATTCAAATTCTATTTTTGTGTCTGGCTTTATGTGAATGCTGGGGAATTGAGCCCAAGCTTTGCAAGCAAGCTCCTATAACCATTGAGCCATTTCCCAAGTCCCCCAATTATATTTTTAAAACAGAGTATTTAATATATATATATATATACGTGTATGTATACACACATATAAAACATTCAATACATGACTATAGCTATAAAAAGCAAAATTACATTTCAATAATTATATTTGTATATATTTTTACATGTAAACACATGGGAGAAAAATACCAGAAAGAGGCTGGGCATGGTGCTACATATCTGTAATCCCAGCACCCAGGAGGCAAAGACAAGAAGTCAGAAGTTCAAGGTCATCATGGGCTACATAGTGATTTTTGAAGCCCTCCTAAGCTACATGCAATAAACAAATAAGCAAGAATTATTACAACCTTCCAAGGTCCTGGAAGTTTGAATAACTTCTAATACATTGTCTCATTTGAGACATTTTAAGGACTTTGGATCATTCATTTTGAAGCAAACTGAGACATTGTGGTGCTCAGTTCTGAGATGACATCAATGGTCTTAATTCACTCTAATGAAAAGTGGACTTCATTAGGTGTGGTGGTACCTGCCTATAATCCCAGAATTTGGAGACTGTGGCAGGAGGATCATGAGTTTAAAACCAGCCTGGTCTACACAGGAAGACTGTCTCAAAACAAAACAAATAAAAAATGACATTGTCAAAAGCAATGAAAATGGTCCTTAACATTGCTATTGGATTTCTGTTTATAATCTTAGAGGTTGACCAGGAGGAAATCTCTTGCTGCAGTAGTTGAGTGCTTTAAAGATACATGAAAATCACCAGGAAAGTGGAACAAACTGTAAGACCATAGTTAATCTGAGTATAATAATCAAGTCCTTGTAATGGCTTTTATATTTTAGGCAATATTCTTCTGGATTACACTTTACTTTCCTTCAGTTACTGTGGCACCTACCTTGCCAGTTACTCCTCTCTCCCAGAATTTGAGCTGACCCTCTGGTAAGTTTCAGTGCCCTGAGTTCCCTTGGAATTATATCCTTCTAGCTGTTATAAAAGAGAACAGAAACAAGGGAAAATGAAGAGAGTAAAAACCCTGTCATGATTTAATGTAGTTGTTTAGACATGAAATTTATCAGGGCAAAAACTGTATGACAGCTACATTTTTATCTCCTTTTATCAACATACTGCAATATTTCTTCATCAGGTGATGGGTGCAATTACAAGTATGGTTCTTAGTGACATCAGAACAGAGTGTTGAGAGAGTGGGACAATAGAACACATCTGCCATCTATATAAAAAACCCTGTGGATTAGACTGACACAACCCTGGTCATGTGACTGACTTCATGGCTCCATTCAATCTTCCATCCTCTTAATGAAGAAAAGGCATATTTATGAACCTTCTTTCATGTATGTGTGGACATGTGTTTGTATGTGTGTGGAGACCAGGGGAAAACTAGGGTGTTATCCTTAGATATGTCATCCACTTCTTGAAGCTCACCAACTAGGCTAGACAGGCTGGCAAGCGAGCTCCAGGGATCTGCCTATCTCTGCCTCCCCAGTGCTGGGACTACAAGCACATGCTTCCCACCAAGCATCCATCATGGCATTTATGTGGGTTCTGGGGATCAAACTCAGGTCCTCCTGCTTATTAGGCAAGTGCTTTGCCAACTGAGCCACACACACACCCCTGGTCCAATTTTGGATGATTTAAAAAAAATAGCTTTACTAAACCAGGCATGGCATTTACAGCTGTAATCCTAGTTATCGGGAGACAGAGACAGGAGATTGTGGTGAGTTTGAGGCCAGCCTAGGGTATACAGTGAGTTTCAGGCCAGTCTTGGCCACAGTGTGAAACCCTGTATAAATAAATAATCAGTCTTTACTGAAGGTTGATTGCTTACCTAACCTACATGAGGCCCTCAGTTTAATCCCCAAAAGTGCCAAAAAATTAATCCCCAGCTTTATCATCAAGATATAGTTTACATATAATAACCTGCTCATGTATATAGTATACAGTTTAACTTTTTGTTTTGTTTTGGCTTTGGTTTTCGAGGTAGGATCTCACTTTAGCTGAGGCTGACCTGGAATTCACTATGTAGTCTCAGGCTGGCCTTGAACTCACAGTAATCCTGATCCTCCAGCCTCTGCCTCCAGAGTGCTGGGACTAAAGGCATGTGCCACCATGGCCAGCTCTAGTTTAATTTTTGACTAACATAAGCACCATGGAAGCCAAATATATCCATCATCCTTGTGTCCCTTGAGAGCCTCATCATAGGCCCTTACCACACATACCCTTACTCTATCCCTGAGCTGGCACCAAGCAGTTACTGATGGATTTTTATCACTCAAGATTTACTTGCTTTTTCTAGAATTTCCAACAAAGGGAGTCAGTCATACTATGTATCTTCTGTTTCATCACTTTCAGGCAGTATAAATGAAATTTAGATATCCTAGTCATTTTTTGTTTGTTTGTTTTTTTAAGGCAGGGTCTCACTCTAGCCCAGGCTGGCCTGGAATTCATTATGTAGTCTCAAGGTGGCCTCAAACTCATGCCTCATGCCAATCCTCCTACCTCTGCCTCCCAATTGCTGGGAATAAAGGCATGCACCACCATGCCCAGCATCCCAGTCTTTCTATTCCAGGGGTAAACTCCTCATTGCTGGGATGAACATCCAACCAGACCCAGTTTAGAGAAGGAATGAGTTTATTTCAGGCTTACAGAGCCAATGGAAGTTCCATTAATGGCAGAAGAAGCTGCTTACTTCCATAGATCCAAGCAGAGAGAAACTATAGCAAGTAAACACCAACAAGCAGCAAGCACAAACACAAAACCCATCAGAGCTCAAACTGCTCTCTCCACACTTATGGGCTGGAATTCAGATACACCCTTAGTGATGCACCCTTCCCCTCAGCAAGCTGTTGGAGATTTAAGCAGGAAGCTTGACCTTAGAAATGCCTGAAGCTGGTTCTGGAGAGATGGCTTAGTGGTTAAGGCACTTGCCTGCAAAGCCCAAGAACCCCTGTTTGGTTCTCAAGTACCCACATAAAGCCAAGATGCACACTGGTATATGCATCTGGAGTTTCTTTGTGGTGGCTAGAAGCCCTGGTGTACCCTTTTATTTTTTCTCTCCTTTCAAATAAACAAAAAATATCTGAAGCTATGGAGAACATACAATCACATTCAAACCACCACACCATACTTCAACTCCACTCTTTAACTAGTTGCCTGTTGATAGCTTGCTGGGGTCTCCTTTATAAGGGTTTATGAGATCCTGAACATCTGAATTAGAGGAGTGGGATAAAAACATTGAGGAGCAGCAGTTCCTGAATGCCTAAAAAACACATCATAGTTTGAACAAAGATGGTCAACTAGAACTTCTTGGTTGAATACTACAAGAACAGTTAACTTCCCAGCACCACCTTTGTTTCAGGGTTGAACTCTGCCCTATAAAGTCATGCTTGCCCTTATCACTCAGAGACTGTAATCAGCACACCGCAGCAACAAAGTTTCACGCCCTGGATTCAGAGTAAAGAACAAAGTTCGAGTTTTGGTTTGAGGGAGCTCATTGGAAAGTTTGAGTTTTTCTTCCTGTGCACTCTTTGTCTAAGTTTATGTACTGGATGAGTGGCTAAGTAGAACAAACCATGGCGTTCGATGGACCAGAGACACCTCCTCCAGCCACAGGATGGAGGTCATGTTTAAATAGACATCTGCATTAGTTTGCTAGGCCTGCCTTAATGATTACCACATAATAAGTGGCTTCAGCAACAGAAATTCATTTTCTCAGGTTCTAGAGACCAAAATTCCAAGATCAAGGTATGGGCAGGGTTGGTTCCTTCTGAAGCTCTAAGAGTGAATCTGTTCCAGCCTCTTGCCAGATTCTTCTGGTCTGCTGGCATTCTTGGTGCTCATTCTCATGTGGCATTCTCTCTCTCTCTCTCTCTCTCTCTCTCTCTCTCTCTCTCTCTGTGTGTGTGTGTGTGTGTGTGTGTGTGTGTGTGTGAGAGAGAGAGAGAGAGAGAGAGAGAGAGAGAGAGAGACTGTCTCCTAATTTTCCTCTTATAAGAACTTTAGGCATATGTATTAGGGCCCAACCCTAATTACCTCATTTTAAGATTATTACCTCTGTAAACTCCTGTTTTTTAAAGTGGTCATATTCCAAAGGGAGTTAGCACATTCATGTCCTTCTCTCTGCAGTTCAATCCACAGCAATATCAAAGGATACATAGGGATGAACCTTGTGATGGTTAGGTTTTGTTGTCAACTTGATCTTTTTAATTATCATGGGTGTGTCTCTGAGGATGTTTACAGGAAGGCAGCCTCTCAATAGGAGGCAGGATATAAAGAAGCTCAGGAGAGCTAGAAATTAACATCCCTTCCTGTGTGGGCAGTGCAGGAAGGAAATTGCAGAGACCCAGGAGGCCATTAAGTCTGGGATAGGGTTGCAAGACCTCCTCCATAAGGCTATGTAAAGAAGAAGGAGATTTCTCTCCCTCACCCACTGCCTGTTTGTTTTGTGTGTGGGTTTGGTGATGGGATTCTCTCTCTGCTTGGACCTGTGAAAGGGGGATGCCTCTCTTGCCATTATGGAACTTCCCCTGACTCTGTAGCTTCAATAAATTGTTTCCTCTCATAAACTGTGCCTGGTTTGGAGAGTCATCCCAGCAGCATGTGGCTGACTATGACAAACCTTAAGAAGCAGAGAATTCCAAGCAGGCAAAGGCCATGAGATCAGAGAACATATATCATGTTTTAACTAAAAGGTCATAAGAGATTTAATTAAAAGGTCACAATAAAGAGATTTGCTATGAGAGAAGCAAGCCTGGAGGGAAGTGTGAGGGATTTCACCTATCTCAGGTGAGAGGTAGGGAAGAAGAGGAGCCAATAGGAGGGTGCCTTGCTTCACTGACACCACATGGTACCAAGTACAATTGATTGCTGTCTCTTGAAAGCCAGCCTGGGCTGCATAGCAAGACTATATCTTAGAGAGTGAGGAATCCATTTTATGAAGCAGACTCCATTTTATAAAGCAGACTCCATTTTTAGACTTACTTCCCCCTCCCTAAAGAATGTCTGATCACAAAGACCAGGAAGTAAAAAAAAAAAGACACCATATAAGGAAGCATATGGCTGTCCTGGAATGTGGGCTGGCCCTGGGATGTGGCTCCAAGAAAGTAACCAATCAAGAGGCATACAGATACAGAAAAGGAGCCAATAGAAATACCACACACCCTGT
>PVHP010030504.1:0-21478 GCA_004024765.1 Zapus hudsonius | reverse complement strand
AGTATGATAGAGATGTCTCATTTAGTACTGAGCACTCAACTCTTCTTGAGGCATGGATGCGTTTTTGTTTTTTTTTTTTTAATTATTCAGCGGGGTGTGGTGGAGTATGCCTTTAATCCCAGCACTTAAGAGGCAGAGGTAAGAGGATCACCATGAGTATGAGGCCAGCCTGGGAGTGAGATCCTGTTTCAAAACAATAAATCAATTTAAAAAGATTATTCAAATGTGTGTGTGTGTGTGTGTGTGTGTGTGTGTGTGTGTGTGTGTGTGTGTGTGTGTAGGGTTTATTGCTGTTACAAATGAATGTGGACCTAGCTTTATGTGGGTGGGGTGGCTGGAGACTTGAACCCTGGCTGGCAGGCTTTGCAAACAAGTGCTTTTAATTGCTGAGCTATCTCCTTAGGTCCCATTGATGAGTTTGAAATCGTCCCGGTAGTTACCATCTTCTGAAAAGAGAAGCTTCTCTAACCAAAAGTGAGAGCAGCATAAGGTATGGACATAAACATAAATATTTAGAAGGCAATTTGGTGAGCATAATATATCCATTTAGTCAAATAACAGTAGTAGCTTCCCTCCTAGGATTTATTACCTTCCCAACCATAAGCTTTGACTTTATATAAGTTTTCAATCCCAGGCATGAATTTCTTCCAATGGGGTGAACCTCAAATCCAACCAGAGAGCAGTTGGTTATTTCCATAACAAACACACCATTATTGCACTAGTGGGCACATCTTGCCTGATTGGCTGGTGTATAGCTTGCAGGGCCCACGGCTGGGTAAGACTGCTTATGACTTTTCTCCCCACCAGGCTCCTGGCAATTTCCAGCACGTGTCAGCTTGTCAACAAAGAAGAGGCTTCTAGTTTAGTTCAAGCTTGATTTCTCAGTTCTGCAATTAAAGCATATGGTGTCTTCAGCAACGGTTTTACCATCTAATTCTGGGAGGCAACCAAGAGCCTTGGCAATAGCCTGCATTGTTTTAGGGGCCTCCGGGGTCTCTTGGACCAACAATTCACAGGAGGTATCCCATCCCTGTCATTAGGGTTTTTCTGTAACAATCTATGACTTCTGAGAGCAGTGTTATCTACCCACCCAGGGTACTTTTGCCCCGAATTCTCACTCTCTCTTTAGTATATTTTAGTTAATAAGCAAGTAGATTTCAGAGCTAGAGAGATTGCTCAGTGGTTAAAAGTGCTTGCTCACAAAGCCTGTCAGTCCAGGTTTGATTCCCCAGTACTCATGTAAAGCCAGATGCACAAAGTGGTACATGCATCTGGAGTTCATTTATAGTGGCAAGAGAGCCTGTCATGACCTTATTCACTATCCTTTCGCACTCAAATAAATAAAAATAAAATAAATTTTTAAAAATGTCCGATTTTGTCCAAGGCCTTCTTTACGTCTATTGATATGTCCATATGGTTTCTGTTCTTGGCTCTATTTATATGATATATTACATTTATTCATTTATATATGTTGAACCATCTCTGCATCTCTGGAATAAAGCCAACTTGATCAAGGTAAGTGACTCATTACCATGTCCGTGTCTCATAAGGCCACACAGGATCCTTCTGCTCCTCTGTGCCAGGTTGCAACATGGGGGTCTCTCTATGGTTCTCTCTCAGGCTTCATATCTCCAGCCACTACTTCCTGGAGGTTCTGCTTCCTCTGAGGCTCTGTGTAAGAAGGACACACGGCACCCCACCCCTGTGGGAATACCCCTTCCATCCTCTCCATTCCTGTTGGACTCAGGTTTGAAAAAGCAAAACCAGGAAGGCAGCTGTGGGCTCTTTGTGCCTCTTTCCTGATGCCTCCCTCCCCTAAGGCATGGGTCCAGACCAACCTGTTACCACAAGGAGAAAATGCCAGAAAGGAAAAAAAAGGAAGTTAGTATATTTTTTAAATCACCCTAGTTAGTTCCAATGAATACATAAACCATTAAGTGGTACAACCCCAGTTCCCTTGGGAGGGTCCTGATGCAGCTTCCTGGAAAACCTCTCTCTTAAAGGCCCCACAGACATCTATGCACTCAAATTAGGGTAGCATTACCACACCTTTTGTGTCTGGAAGCCATAGTAACTACCCTGCCCCAGCTGGAATCACTGAATTTTTCTGTGTTCTCAAGTGTGGCTGTAGTTTTAAAGAGCACTTACCCATGACTGAAATGATCACTGTTAATATTCTACATGGCTGACCTCTGACCTTTTTTCTACCTGGAACCAGTTCTTCCTAGCCCTCCCTGTGCAGTAAATGAAAGCTTGTCACTTACTACCTGGGTAGCTGCGGCCGTGTGGATGTGAAATGGCCTCCGTAGACTCATGGGCTGGAATTCTTGATCCCTGGTTGTCCAAGAAGGTTGTGGAGCCTGTAGGAGGTGGGGCCTTGCTGGAGAAAGTGTGTCACTGGAGGTGGGCCTTGAGGGTTTTTTTTTTTTTTAGCCTGGCCTGTTTACTATTCTCTATCTCTCTCCTTCCTCCCTGCTGATGTGACATTAGCTTCCTATGTCCGCCAGGCTTTCCCCACCATGACAGACTCTCCCCTCTGGAACTGTAAACTGAAATGAACATCCCTTCCCTAAACTGCTTCTGGTTGGACTCTTTGTCCCCAGCAATAAGACAATAACTGACACAGTAGCTTTGGCTGAGTCTGCCTCTCCCAGCCTCATTTTCCTCAGAGGTAAAATGTGTAATAAGCACTCATCAGCTGGGTTGCTATGAGGATTAAGTCACAGATCTAGATAAAGTCCCGAGCTGGGCCTGACAGCAGTGGCTATGGCTAATTAGCCCCAGCTATTGATTGCTTGAGCAGGCTGTCTTGGCCTCACCTTCACAGAGCAGAGCAGGAAGCACTTCTAACAAGCTTCTCTACAGCATTGGTCCTTCTGGCAAACTTCACCCAGTAGAAGCGACATCACCCACCGAGGGTCATCAATGTCTTCAACCATCCCAGCTTCTGATCAGTATTAACCATTCATCGCTCAGCACATATCAACTGTGAGCAGACATTTTCACATTGTATATCTGGAAGGGGGCTCCACAGTTTTGGGAGGGGGCAGACATGGACAGAGTAATCGAGCAGCAATGACCCGAGCTAAAACAACTGGATTCAAAGTGCCACAGGACCCAGGAGAGCAGCTTTTGCTTACTTGTGGGCATTTGGGTACTAACATCATCTCCATGACCCCTTCTTTTCCCAGAGGGGCTTTAAAGAGACCTGGAAGAAATTAGGAATTCTACTCAAAGGTCATCTTGACATTGACTCAGAGGTTGTCACCTAGTGGTGACAGATTGTCTGACTGTCTCTTACTTTCCCAAGTAAGACTTTCCCTAACTACCAGTGAGGTCCAGCTCATGCAAGCCAACTGGAACATTTTGGGGGAATTTGTGAACCTATTAGTAAAACACAGCCATTAACAAAACTTTAATTACCAGAACTTTAAATTATATTGGAAGCCAAGATTTAAAAATACTCAAAACTCTCCAGTTTATTCTTCCTTTACGTTTAACGATGATCTCTACTTGAGATAATTTTCATGTGTTGTCTCTGGTAGAAATATTGCAGAATGCTGGTCTGCTGTGCATATCCTTTCAATTTCACGTTCACGTCAGACTTACAGTTTGCAGTCTTCCGTGGTGGGCAGACATATTTACACACCTTTGGAATTGGTCACTGCTAAAAACCAGAGCCTTCTCCTCCTAGGAAGCCAGTTTCTACCCATAAACCAGCACACCACAGCTGTCGCCTTAAGTCCTAACCACCTCCCCACCTCTGGTTTCATTTATTGTGGTTGATTTTTTTTTTTTTTTTTTTCGAGGTAGGGTCTCACTCCAGCCCAGGCTGACCTGGAATTCACTCTGTAGTCTCAGGGTGGCCTCGAACTCATGGTGATCCTCCTACCTCTGCCTCCCGAGTGCTGGGATTAAAGGCGTGCGCCACCACGCCCGGCGTGGTTGATTTTTTTTCACATATTTCTTTCTAACATGTTTCATTATCTAGTATCCTTAGCATAGCTCACTCATCAGAACATAAGCTCCATGACAGCACGTTTTGTTGTCGTTGTTTTGTGATGGTCTTCATGTATCCCCAGCACCCAGAAGAATGGATAAAATGGAGGGATATCTGAATCCCATGAGTGCTGACAAGTGCTGGGTCTCTGTGGAGGTCCACAATCCTGTGCCCTGTGGAGTCTCTCCTGAGTCACAGGAGATGCCACTGGAAGTCACTCTTTCTTTAACTCCTTGTATCTCAGTACTCAGCGTTGGGGAGATCTTCCGTGAGTGAGCTCCTCCAGTCCTTCCTTCCTTCTTCTCTAAGGCCCTATATGGGTACCTATACACCACACTCAGTGTGTTAGATATTGGGATTGGTAACATATTAGGAAGGTGCCCTCCAAGCTTGAAACTTCAGAGAGCACTGCCTCTAGGCAGAGCTGGAATCCCTCTGGGTGGATGGAAAGGCACGTCTCTCACTCTGGAGCCTCTGTGGCAGGTGCAGCCTGAACCATGCATAGTCCCTGAAGCATCTGGAGGAGGACATTTCCATGAACTCTACCTACAAAGCTCAGATGCTAAAGACCTTGTCTGAGGCTATACAGCTAGAAAGTGTGGATGCAGAAATCAGAACCCAGAGCTCTGTTCTCCAAAGTCTACAAGAAGGTGATTGCTGTTACAGACAGAAAAGTGTTTTAAAAATGGTTTGGAAATAACCCTTGTGTCCTGGGCTGAAATGTGCTTTTCTTCTAAATTCATGCGTTGAATTTCCAACCTCCAGTACCTTAGAATGCAATGTATTTGGAGGTAAGATCTTCAAAGATGTCAGTGAAATGAGGCCTTCAGTGTAGGCTCTACTCTAATATGTGTTTATAAGAGGCAGAGATGCCAGGGATGTAGACTCAGCAAAGCCACGTGAGCGCACAGTGAGAGGAAGGTGACAACCTACATTCTGGGAAGCTTCAGATGAGACCAAACCTGCTGACAGCTTGATCTTGAATTTCCAGCCTCCAGAACGATGAGAAAATAGTCTGGTGCTTAAGGCACCAGCTCTGTGGTACTTTGTTATGGTAGTCCTAGAAACCTAATACACCTCACTTCCTCCTTAGGGACTGTTACAGGATGGGAAAACTTATGGGATGTTATATTGTTTCCTTTGCTATAGTATTAAAAAGAATGGGAGGGCTGGAGAGATGGCTCAGTGGTTAAGGCACTTGCCTCCAGTGCCTAAGGCCCTGGGTTCAATTCCCCAGTGCCCACGTAAAGCTAGCTGCATAAATAAATAAAATATTTTAAAAATTAAAAAAAGAGAAAAGAATGAGAGTTCTGAGGTATGTATGGCCTCTATCTATACTCATATTCAGCACCTGAAGAGGATCCTCAGGCTCCACTCTTTCCTCTGTCTCAGGAGCATGTGCTGAACCAAAGCTGGAGGTGGGGGGGGGTGTCTGTTTCTGGATTTTGTAGGAGCACCATTCATCATGGAGATTGTTGATAGGACCTGGAGGCAAAGAGAGAACCCTCCATGGGGGAGGGGGCTCCAGGGGGCATCTCATTTCCTAGCTGCAGCTAGAATGGCGCTGGACACTTAGCTTGATGACCTAATTCTCATTCAGCACAGCACCAGCCCTTGAAGTCTGGTGCTGAACATCTCGGCACCTGGCAGTATGGCCCACAGCCCCCAGGGAAGCCGAGAGGTTTCTCTCTGCTTGTGGATCTTGAACCGACAAGGTCCTGAGAGAGTCAGCTGGCGTCGATGAAAGGTGGAGAGATGAACAGTCCTTGTTCGACGGCACAGAGCTTAAAGCTGAAAAGCAAGCTATGTGATATTTTTGCACACCTGAATTTGTGCGTTGAGATTCAAACCAGACACATTTGATTTTCAGAACTGGGGTGACAGATGGCAGAGCAGAAGCAAATTCAAGGCAAAGCTTTTAGCAAAAGAAGTGTGTCGGGAGAAATAAACTATCCAGTGTTTCTCCTCTGCTCTGTTTTGTCTCCCTACTAGGACTAATTATGCTTGTCATCTGCATCAGAAGGCTGGGGTCAGATTAACAAGCTGGCACCAGGGAAAGCTCTTGGCGCTCAGTGGATGAAGGAGGAGCTAGGAGCAAACCCAGCAGCCCCATGGCCGGAGAGCAGAGAGACTCTGGGAAGGCTTTGCAGCTTTCTCCCAAGCCTTCAGCATTGCTCACTTCCCTGCAGCCCTAGAACTCTACGATGCTTCCTGAGTGGAGGAGAAATGAATGCAAAGTAACAGTGAGAAGGAAAAGGTACACTTCCCACCCCTCTTTCCTTCACCCTGCTTGATCTGTGTGGGGGGAGTTAATGGTCTGGAAGTCAAGCAAATGAGACAATGGAACCAGAAAGCCTGGTTAAATCCTGACTCCTCCACTTCTCCAGGAGGAGAATTTAGGCCCAGTTTCTTCATTTGCCCAAATAGGGTGACTGCTTGTGAGACTCAGATCGATTGGCTTGGGTCAGGCACAGACTACCCAATGATCAGTGGATAGTTTGATTAATTTTTTTTTAAAATATTGCCCAATTTAAAAATATTTTTATTTATTTATTTGCAAGCTGAGAGAGACAGACAGAGAATGAGTGTGCTAGGGCTTCTAGCCACTGCAAACGAACTCCAGATGCATGCACCACTTTGTGCATCTGGCTTTACGTAGGTACTAGAGACTAGAACTCAGATGGTTAGGTTTTGTAAGCAAGCGCCTTAACCACTGGGCCATCTCTCCAGCCCTAGTTTGATTAATATTGACATTAGTACTGCCTAGCACATAGCAGGTATTAGAAACAATGGCTGGTTTGAACTCTTATTCAAAAATTATTTGTTGCAAGTGAACTAAAATTTCCAGAAAGTCCATACTTTGAATATCCTACAAGACTAATCCTTTGAGCAGAATTTCAACGTAGAGAGTTTAGAATGTTGCAGGTGCACAGTCAAGTTATCTTGGGCTACTTTAGCTCCTTGGATGGCCAAGTAACATTCTCAATCCCCTCTCTCATCTATCCTTCCCTGACCTTGTCTCTCCCTCCTCTGACTCCAAGTAGAACAAAATTCCATAACAAAGGAAAAGATTTTTGTGCTCTGTTGTAGGATAATAAACACATTATGGCTGAGATCTGTCTAGTGAGTACAATAATAGCCTAGCATGCATAAAGCCCTGGTTTTAGCCCAATACTACGTAATGGGCCATTGTCATGGTTTGATCCACAAACAAATGAATGTGTTCTGATAGATCGATCCTCAGCTGATGGCAGTTTGGGTTTTACAACCTCGATGAAGCTGTATTGTTGGGGGCGGGCTTATGGGGGTTATAAGCCAGCTTCCCCTTGCCAGTGTTTGGCACACCTTCCTGCCGCTGTTTGCAGTGCTGTGGTGTAGGTGATGTCCAGCCCTCTGCTCATGCCATCATTTTCCCTGCCAGGATGGAGTCTCCCCTTGAGTCCGTAAGCCAAATAAACCCATTCCTCCACAAGCCGCTTTTGTTTGGGTTCTTCCTGCGCAGCAACTAGAAAGCTGACTGCAACAGTTTCGATGGTACACTCCTATAATCCCAGCAACTGGGAAGTGGACAGAGGAGGATCAGAAGTTGAAAATCACCATTGGCTATATTATAGATGATCTCATCCTACATTAAAAATCCCCATTTGTAAAAGCAACTTTCTTCCACAAGCCTACGTCCATGTGTCACGGCGTGCTCCACTTCTTGCTTCTTTCTCCTGACCCTCATGCTTAAACCAGTATTCAAATATCTTTTATAAAATCTTCCACTCTGCTTCATACTGGCTCTTCCTGGAATTTGTTCCTGGTGTAGAAGCCACAAATCCTGGGTCTACCTGAGTTGAGGTTCTTAAAAGTCTAGAGGTGACTCCTCAGGCTGCTGTTTCAGTTCCCTCACTGCTGACATTTGGGGGGGATCCCTGAGATCCATCTAAATCTTTGTTGGTAAATCTCCCTAACTGCTGCTTCTGCTCAGCTGTATTCATGGCTTGCATGCCATCTCGGTATCTTTGCTTCTATTTTTCTAGCCCAAAACCCATAAGGTAAATAATAAATGCTAATGACATTAAAGATAAAAATCCCCTAGACATCCATATTGTGCCTGGGTCAGATGGAACAGTGCATGGCTTTTTCTGGGACGGTATTACAAGGACGGATCCCTCAGATGTCCACCCAAAACACAGTGGGAAAGTTATTCTTGAAAGTCCATATTCTGGATCCAAAACACATTAGGAATGGCTATCTGTTCTTTTCCTGCCAGACACTGCTACTTTAACAGCTCTGTGGAGCTGCTAACCTTAGGCCAAGAACTGTCTCCTCAACAGCCTCAATTAAGAGGAACTCTGACAACCTTCTCCTTGCTTCTTGGATTCCTAGCTAGTCTTTTTCGTTGTGTGTATATGTCTCTAAGCTTTGCACCAGATAGGTGACAACAATGTGATAGACGCCTGATCCAGGTGAGGACCTCAGTGATGAGCATTCCAGGTTTGCAATAGACTGATGATATCTGATCTCTAAGTGGGGAACCCAACAATGGGGACCTTAGATTCACACTTAATGAAAACAATGCGTTCTGATCTGGGAAAGACTTCTACTGAGGCTTAGGGAGGAAAAGAGTCACCCACGTGTTGGTGATAACCAAGTGCACAGAAAATGGCTCTCTGGGGTACAAGCCCATGATGTCTGACCCAGAGACTAAGGACAGGCTCTGACAGCAGCCTGATCCAGAAGAGAACTTTCCCACATGGACACTGGGGGGTAACCTAGGTCCGTTTCACTTTTTTTTTCTTCTTCCTTTGCTTTTATATAAACAAGCAAGCCTGGAAAATATAGTTTAGCTTCAATATAAATTAAAGGAGTGAAAAGGCCTGGTCTAAAATGATGTTCAAGAAGATATTTCCATCTGTAAGGATATCTCCCCTTGCTATTTAGCTCCTTAATACACAAACAAAATGGGATGGAGAGATAGTTCAGTGGTTAAGGCACTTGCCTCCAGTGCCTAAGGGCCTGGGTTCAATTCCCCAGTACCCATGTAAGCCAGCTGCACAAAGTGGCGTATGCATCTGGAGTTTGTTTGCAGTGGCTAGAGGCCCTGGTGATCCCATATGTTCTCTCTCTCTCTCTCTCTCTCTCTCTCTCTCTCTCTCTGCCTCTTAGTCTGTATCTCTTGCTTACAAATAAATAATTTTTTAAAAAATAGGTGTATTAGGTCCACATGACCAGCTTTGCACATTTTGATCTCTTGTATCACTAACCTGTCTTTTATCTCAGAGAAAGGAACATGAACATTCGACTTGTTTTTCTTTTCTTGGGGTGCACCGAAATATTATGCAATTATGTAATTTTGCATAATATCTCGGTGCACCCCAAGAAATATATATATATATATATATATATATATATATATATATATATATATATTGGTTTTTCAAGGTAGGATCTCACTCTAGCCCGGGCTGACCTGGAATTCACTATGTCTGTAAATGAGCAGAGATCCAGAGGATTAATTTGTTTTTGATAATTCTTTTTCTGTGTTCTTTTGTCAAAATAGGAGACAATATACAACATAGAATTGCATATATGCATGTGTGTGTGAGAGTCTCAGAGCTCCCTACCCGTCACCCTCTCTCCCTTATTACCCAGCCAACACTCAACAGGAGATCCAGCCAAACCAGCTCCTTCCCTGGCACTAGCCCACAACTACGAAAGTCCCTTCCCTCCACTGGGCAAGGTGCCACACCCTAAGCACATGGGCAGAAAAGGCCAGGCCCCCCCTCTCTCCTGAAGTAAGGTACTTCTGTTTATCTCTGACTGTATCTCTCTCTGTCTCTGCCTCAGCTTCCCTATCTGCCTTCCCTTTTGTACATGTACCTTCTTCTCTCATTCCTCCCTGCTTCCAGGGTCCTACCCAGCTCCCCTCCCCCTCTAACCCACGGTTACACCTTGTTGCTTCTGGGCTGGCAGTGCTGCAATCCACCGCTGACTTCTCTGGCTTCTTGCCTCTCCCTCTTTTCCTAAAACTCCCATTCTGATAATAATAAGTAAACTCCCTCCTCCCAAGCAGGTGTGGCCTCAGCCCTCTAAGTTTTAATCCTAACAATATGGAATCCATATTGTAAGTATATATATATGTAACAAAACCTGTGACTACTTCAATTTTTTCATTTATTTATTTACATTAACATTATTAACTCTTGGTTTTTATATACTTCTTTGCATGCTGCTTAAAATATGTGGATGTGGGGCTGGTGAGATGGCTCAGCAGTTCGAGGTGCTTGCTTGCAAAGTCTGCCAGCCTAGATTTGATTCCCCAGTACCCATGGAAATCATGCATCTGGAGTTGGTTTGCAGTGACAAGTGGCCCATACTCCTCTCTCTCTCTCTCTCTCTCTCTCTCTCTCTCTCTCTCTCTCTCTCTCTCTCTCTCTCTCTCTCTCTTGCTCTCCCCTCCTAAATTCTCTCTCTCTCCTCCTAAATAAATAAATAAATAAATTTTTTTAAAAATGAGTACAGGTGTTTTGAAGATATATTGAAAGGACTTGCAAATACATACCCAGGTACTTTTAAAGACTTGCTAAAATTATCTCTGGGTTCATCAAATCTTTCATAAGACATTAAAATGCTTCTTGTTTATATAAGATAGCATTCATTAGAACCATAAAAGTCTCATTAAACTATAAAATTTAACATAGGTTTTAATGATTTCCTTCTAAAACAAGTTCTAAAAAATGATTAATTCTAATTTGTTTTCTTAATCATCCTGGAGAACAAAAAAATAATAAAAAGAATATAAGCTATCCATAATGTACAATTTAAAAATCTTTTTTGTTGTTGTTGCTTTTCTTGATTTAAGACAAGCTCTTGCTATGTAGCCAGAACTACCCTGATACTTCCTATGTCTAAAAAATCTTCTCAGTGTTAGCTCCAAGTGCCTATATTAAAAAATCAGAGAGGAGCCAGGCATGGTGGTGCACGCCCTTAATCCCAGCACTCAGGAGGCAGAGGTAGGAGGATTACTGTGATTTCACAGCCACCCTGAAACTACATAGTGAAATCCAGGTTGGCCTGGGCTAGAGTGAGACTTTACCTTGAAAAAACAAAAACAAACAAGCAAACAAAAATCAGAGGTCTCAAATAACTTAATGATGTACCAAAAGCCTTGGAAGAAACAAGAACAAACCAATTCCAAAAAACAGTAGATCAATGAAACAAGGAGTTAGTTCTTTGAAAAGGTAAGCAAGATTAACGAACCCTTGACAAGCTCACTAAAAGAAAAAGACGTATAGAAGTTGTCTTTTTATTTCTTTGACAAAACAACTGAGCAGAAGCAGATTATGGGAGGAAAAGGTTTCTGGTTTATACTTTCACCATGGCAGGCACAGCCAGCCAAGCATCACATCCCTACAGCAGCACCAATGAGGAATTAAAGAGAGTAAACTGAGTGTGGGCTATTAACACCCCAAGGCTCACCCGCGGGGACACACCTCCTCTAGGAAGGCTTCATGAACTTCCCAAGGAGTACTACCAGCTGAGGATTAAGTATGATGGCAAATACATGAAGCCATGGGGGACATTTTAATCATAAACACATGAGGCTATAGGGGATATTTTACATTCAAACCACTATATTCCACTCCTGGGACCCATAGACTCATGGCCATTTCATGATGCAAAATGCATTTAGCCCCACTTCCCAAGTCCCCATAGTCTTTACTAGTCCCAACACTTTAAATATCTGAAGTCTAAACTCTCACCTGGGACTGACCAAAGGCCTGTAAAATCAATATATATATAAACCAAAAACAAAACAAAAAAAAAGTTTCTGCAAGTGAAAAAAGATGACATAGTGAAAACTAAGTTGGTTATTATTAAAGTTTATTAAGCTTCTAAGGTCAAGATTCCAATACTCTAAAAATAAAAGTAATGTCTAATTATCCATTTACAACAGTAAGGGTTTCCTAAATATTGTTCTCAGCCCTCATCAGAGCTGCTGCTAGGGAAGTTGGTGGGTATTTCATGTAACCTCTGGGCTGTGGCCAGCTAGTGCTGGTGGGCAGTGACCTTTATCCATCACTTAAGTCCTGATCTTCTGGAGTGTTCTTTGGGGCCTCAGGCAGCTTTCCCTGGAGACCTGCACCTGTGCAGTGCTGAGGGCCTTCTCTCATGCATTCCAGGGAATCTGCACTGCAGCCCTCCAGAAGGCATGTGCACTTGTTTTGGTTGAGGAATGAGAGATTAACAGGCCGGAGAGATGGCTCAGCAGTTCCTAAGGACTGGGGTTTGATTTTCTAGTATCCACATTAAGCCAGCTACACAAAGTGGTGCATGCATCTGGAATTCATTTGTGGTGGCTAGAGGCCATGGTGCACCCATTCTCTCTCTACCTGACCCTCTCTTTCTCTCTCTCATAAGTAAATAAATAAAATATTCTTTTAAAAAGAAAGAGAAACAGAGGAAACTAGCAAGGGTTTTGACATATGTCAAAAGTTGAGCCACACTACAAACTCCCTCAATCCCACTCACTGGGTTGTTCCTAGACCACAGGCTGGTCTCAACTGATGAGCTTGGGCAAATTACCTCTTATTTCTAACTCATACTGTTCTGCAAAACGGTGACTGAAAACAAATAGGACAAAGATGGTCAAGGTCTATCACAAAATGCAGGCCAAGAACACAGGAAGGTCATTAGTTCAAGGCCATCTTGGGTGACACAGTGAGACTGTCAAAAAAATAAATAAATAACAAGCCCCAGAAATCCCTGTACACTATCTACACTGTTGGTAGGAATGTAAATGGATGCAGCCACTATAGAAAACAGTATAGATATGCTCTAACAAAATTAAAGTTAGAATTAGCATTCAATTTGGCAAGTCTGCTGGAGAGATGGCTCAGTGGTTAAGGCGCATGCCTACAGAGCCTAACAGCCCAAGTTTGATTCCCCAGGACAAAAAGTGTCACATGCATCTGGAGTCCATTCTCTATCTTTGTGCTCGCTTCGGCAGCACATATACTAAAATTGGAACGATACAGAGCAAGGATGACACGCAAATTCGTGAAGTGTTAAATTTGGCAATTCTAGTATGTACTCAAAAGAATTGAATGCAGAATATCCCAGAGATGCTTACAGTCATGTTCATGGAAGTATCAGTTACAATAGCCCAAAGTTCCATCAGTGAAAGATGCGAAAATCAAAGGTGATATGTAGACATAAAGGAACAGGATTTAGCCATGAGAAGAAAACTAGAACACAAGCTGCAATCTGGATGAATCCTGAGGGCATTAATGTCCCTGTCACAAAAGGACAGATGATGCATGTTTTCCCTTACACGAGGAACCTAGATTCTTAGAGACGGTTGGAAGAATGGGGAATTGGTGCTAATGGTACAGAGTTTTATTTTTGCAGATGCAGAATGTTCTGGAGATGGAGGCCCATGACAGTGTTCTTCACCATCAGCTCAGTTCACAGTGAACTGTATGGTTTACAATGGTTAAGGTGTGTAAATAGCCATTAAAATCAGCTTTAAAATGTATATTTCACCACATTAAAAAAATAAGCTAATAACCCAAAAATCTAATCTAGCTCCAAGGAGCATTGGGTCAAATGAGATAGTGATGGCCACACAGAACTTTCCAGGTTAAGGGGATAATGGTTCAAATGGTCCAGGGTTGTCCTTGGGATTGTCAAAAGAGCCAGTTTCTGCTCTGAAAGTGTCAGACTTTACCTCTGGTGCAGGTCACACATAAACTTCATTGTTGGGTTAGATTTAATGTGTTTTTAAAAATATTGTATTTATTTATTTATTTGCAAACAGAGAGAGAGAGAGAGAGAGAGAGAGAGAGAGAGAGAGAGAGGAGAAGAATGGGCACACCAGGGCCTCTAGCCACAGCAAACCAACTCCAGATGCGTGTGCTACTTGTGCATCTGGCTTTACGTGGGTACTGGGAAATCAAACTCCGATCGTTAGGTTTTGCAGGCAAGCACCTTAAGTGCTGAGTCATCTCTCCAGCCCAAGGTGGTTTTAAAAGCAGGAAAGGCTTTGTGTCCAATTGCTGAGTTCAAAGCATTCATCACCAACCACAATCTGGCCTGATGGCAAGGCACCCCTGGGTGCCATTGCCACACAGAGGTATCTGGCTGCTACCAGCTACAGACCTGCTGCTGCTGTTGCAGGAAAAAGGCTCAGAAACCCTCACCCAGGCTGAGATGCCCAGCCTTCTCAGTCCCCTGGCCCTTGGTTCATGCTGTGCTGACAAGAGCTCCAGCTTCTGCTCATGGACAGCTTGGTATTTTGCATATATCATCTCATTTAATGCTCACAGCAACCTAATGGGTGACTATTATCTGCCAAAATGAAGGGTCAAAGAGCTGAAGTGACTTGCTGAACTAGTGATAGGAAGAACTGGATTTGAACTTGGGTTTTGTCTGCCAGCGTTGCCCATTTCGTTATGTCTCATTGGACACCTGTGAGTAAATGAATGAACATTGCGAGGGTTCTTATTTCCCAATGCCTTTCACCTGAGAAATTCAAAGCATTTTCCCCCATCAACTCTACATTTATTCATTATTTGCTCTGCAGGCATTGCAGAAGGCTGGTTTATACAATGAGGCCACAGCTGTCCTTGTCCTTAGGGACATGCAGACAAGTGGAGAGACAAGTCTATGGTAACCAGAGATAACATTTATTAGTATTCCTGGGATATGTTATTTAATCTATATTTTATAAAAACTAGGGGCTGGAAAGATGTCTTAGTGGTTAAGGCATTTGCCTACAAAGCAGATGGACCCAAGCTCGATTCCCCAGGACCCGCATAAAGCCTAATGCACAAGGTGGCGCATGTGTCTGGAGTTCCTTTGCTGGAGGCCCTGATGTGCCCATTCTGTGTATCTGCCTCTTTCTCACTCTTTCTCAAATAAATAAATAAAATACTTTAAAAATTAGTATATGAGGTACTCATACTATTTGTATTTTCATGCATGTGTATGCACATAGGTGTGTATGTACAGTTATGCTCACGAGCCTGCAAAGGCCAGAGGAAAACCGGCTTTCCTTTTTTCCTCATCTGTATATTTCCTTGAGGTGGTCAGTCTCTTCTCTGAGTGCAGAATTGCAGTTTTCACCAGCCTGGCATTTCTCTTGTCTCTGCTCCCCACAGTATTAAGGTCACAGAGGTGTGTGGTCATGCCCAGCTGTTTATGTGCATCCGGGAATCAAGCTCAGGCATTCCTGGTCCTCTGAGGCTCTCGTGATTGCAGTGAACACTCTTACCTGCTGAACTTATTGTCTGTGTTTCCCCAGCCAGGTTTTCATGGACAGGATATCAGACAGGCTCCACACCATTCTATGGTCATCTAACTCTGCTTCTCCAAGGTTATCTTCAGACACAATGTCTTATCAGCGGGGTATGACAAAATGGGACCCAAAATTGAATATAAGCACAATTTGATAAAACAATTTTTTTATTAGTTGAATAAAATTTTTAAAAATGGTCTTGCATTTAATATCTCCATTTCTTTTTTATGTTATTTAAGTAATTCTCTTTATTTTATTTTACCAAAGTATAGATCTGCAAAGGACTGGCATAAAGCAGCTTATTTTTGCCACAGATGGTTTGGGACATAAAGAAACTGCAGCGGCAGACCTGGGATTCAGGGGACCCAGGCTAACTCTAGGGCCTGTGTTCCTTAGGGTTTAAGATGGTTGTCACACTTCTAGGCTCAGCATCTGCATTCCCAGGAGGAGGAAGGGGAAGAAAGGTAAGGGCAAAGGACACATGACAGTTGAATCACTCGGGGTTTATTGCTGCTTGTGGGCACGCTGACCTTATTCCCACCCCACAGCCTTTGTTCTCGATAATCTGTCTTTTCCAAATACCCATAAACCTCCTCCTGCTTGTCACCCCTCTCTGCATTCCAGAGTTCCCCTAAAGAGCCACTGGGTAATCATTGTCTTCTTACTCACAGGCTTGTGATGTCCAACACAAATAGCCACCAGCCGCTGGTGCCTGCTGAGCCCTTGAAGTATGGCTAGTCCAGGCAGAGATGCACTGGGCAAAAGACTAGATTTCAAACTTGGTTCAATAATGTGATGAAAATATCTCCTTAATAATAGTTTTTATATTTATTACATGCTGAATAATAGTTTTCATAAAACTATATTAAGATACAGCAATAAAATTAAGTATGACTCTTTCTATTTTAAATGGGAGTGCTAGAAAAGTTGAAATTATTTGGGCTTCATTATATGTTTTTTAATTTTTTTAAGTTTATATTTATTTATTGGCAGAGAGAGAGAGAGAGAGACAGAGAGAGAGAGAGAGGAGGGAGGGACAGACAGAGAGAGAATGGGCCCACCATGGCCTCTAGCTGCTGCAAACAAGCTCCAGATGCATGTGCCACCTTGTGCATCTGGCTTTACATGCGTACTGGGGAACCAAACCCAGGCCTTAAGGCTTTGCAGGCAAGTGCCTTAGCTGCTGATCCATCTCTCCAACCCTATTTTTTTTCTTTTCTTTTTTTGGAGGAAAAGGTCTCAGACAGCATCACTATGTAGCATAGGCTGGTTGCAAACTTGCAATCCTTCTGCCTTGGCCTCCTAAATGCTCCAATTACAGGCATGCTGGTCTATGCTATACTATGCTGGTCTCATCCTTGAGACAGCTTGATTTCCCTCCCCCCCCCCATAGGCGCTCTCACTGCCATCTGTTGACGTTTTGTTTATTTATCATCAGCCTCTCCCATTGGAATATGTGTTCCGGGGTGTCATAGACTTTATTTCCTAACCCTGTGGCCTACAGTAATGCTTAGAGCGATCTAGGCAATAACTTCCAGGACTACTGAATGGCAGGATGAAGACATGAATGAACAAAACCAACTGGGCTAGAGACTCTCTCAGCCTCTTCCCTCTTTTCATTTGTGTAATTTTGCACCTGTGAAAACTTGCTTACGAAACGTCTGTAGAAAGAAAACACAGCGCGTGTGTATTCACTCATCTTCACCTGCACCCTCAAGGCACTTAGATGGATTTAAAGCGCCTGCTCTACACACAGTCTGGAGGAATTGCTTAAGGTTTTCAGATACAGACATCTGCAGCCGAGGTTTGTTAATTAACGTCAGGATAGTAGAAAGGAATTAGTCCTGCTAGAGAAAGGGCAGTGTGCAAAGTAGCTCAGCTAAAACGACCACACATCTCAGCACCTACACAGCTCCTTCCAGGTCGGTTGCATAATGCCTTGGGAAGCCTGGAGGTCTAAGACCCCTGAGGACTGTGCCTGTGTCTCTGCAATGATCTCTGAAAGCAGAAAGCTTCACCAGGCATTTGGTGAGCTGGTCTCTTAGGAACAAGTCTTTCAGGCAGTGTTTGCAAGACTTCCTCTTTCATTCCCACACTTAAAGGAATGGATGGTGGGTTTCTGGCTAGCTTTCTAACACATGTCAGTCAGGCAGGCTTTGTTCCAAGACTTGCTTTCCTAACACGCCTATAGGTAGCAAGGTGGGTGTGTGGGTGGGGGAGGGGGCTGCTCATATCCCCTGTCCATCACATCTACCTGTGACTGTGGGGAAGAACAGAGGGGTGCTGATCCACCCACAGCCTAGGCCTGTTCTCAGAGCAGCTCTCTGGCCTCTCACCCAGGTGCTGTTCTTAGTGGACAATTTCTCCCCAAGCTTTTCCTCCAGAGCAGCAGAGGCTTGACCTGCTGGACAGGTCCTGTCTGCACTTTGCTCTGGTCTCTGCTAGGGCAGGCCTATTGCAACAGACTGTTGCCTGAGTGACAAGAAACACCTCCAGCACATCAGAGGTCATCTAATTAGACTCAGCCTCATTTGCTCCCTTGCCCCATTATCTTCACGGAAGGAAGATCGTTATACGCCACTTTCCTCCTTAAGACATCCAATGTCTTCCACCTAGCACACAGTGCCTGCTCTCCTTGCTCAGGCTGCAGCATTCACTGTGACCTTTGTGCTCTGGACTTGGAAAGCTGTTCCTTACTGTTGACTTGACTCTGCTAGAATCTTCCTCCCGTGGATCTTTGCAGGCGTGGATCCTTCTCATCTCGGGTGGGAGGGGGATACTCAAACGGATAATAACCGATAGGCAACAAGTGGAATGCATGTGCTTAGCAGTGGGTAAACACTTCTCACTGCACAGCCACGTCACGCCACACTATACCCACGTCACATGCTACCACACTACCTTGTTTTCTTCATACCTGGTGTCATGGTTTGATCCAGGTGTCCCCCACAAACAAATAAATGTGTTCTGATTGATCGATCCTCAGCTGATGGCAGTTTGGGTTTTACAACCTTGATGAAGCTGTGTTGTTGAGGGCGGGCTTATGGGGTTATAAGCCAGCTTCCCCTTGCCAGTATTTGGCACATCTTCCTGCCGCTGTTTGCAGTGCTGTGGCAGAGGTGATGTCCAGCCCTCTGCTCATGCCATCGTTTTCCCTGCCAGAATGGAGTCTCCCCTCGAGTCCGTAAGCCAAATAAACCCATTCCTCTACAAGCCACTTTTGCTCGGGTTCTTTCTGCGCAGCAACCAGAAAGCTGACTGCAACACCTGGTGAAGAAAAACATGAACCAATATTTGCATATTTGTTTGTGCGTTTAGTATCTAACTCTACCTCCCCATCCGATGCCCCTCCTACACACACAGTTGCACACACACCACATTTCCTCCTGTCACTAACACTCCATGTTGAATGAATGAGTTATAAGCTAAGTATGGCCTATTGCAGAATCTGAATCCATAAGGAGATTGGGTGTGAGAGGAAACATAATCAAGAGAAAGATTTTCAGACGACGTATAAACAGGTCTTTCAAATAACTAGAGCTGTGAATGGACTGGGCTTTTCTAGAAAGGGGACAAGAGCTGGAGAGATGGCTTAGTGGTTAAGGCACTTGCCTCTGGTGCCTAAGGCCCTGGGGTTCAATTTCCCAGTACCCACATATGCCAGACCCACAGGTGGTGGCCCTGGTGTTCTCTCTCTCTCTCTCTCTCTCTCTCTCTCTCTCTCTCTTTATTTCTCTGCTTGAAAATGAATAAATAAAATAATTTTTTAAAATATTTAGAAAGGGGCGAAGGTGCAAGGCACTATTAAGTGTGTATTACAGAAAGGTGTCCCAGGTTATCCTCAGTGACCCCTGCAAGGGGTGCAGCATTCTCCTCACTTATTGACTAGCAGGTCTGGAGAGCTTACGTCACTGTCGCAGTGTCGTGCAACAGAAAGCAGTGTGTATATATCAGGAGTGTTTCATGAAGAGCCGAGGCTGCAGCCAGTACCTGGCCCTCATCTGCCCAGTGACGACCAGACTGACAGACCTGAGGAGCCAGGCAGCTCGTGTGGTAGGCACTTTAGTCAGGGTCACAGGCCCTCAAAGAAAGGTAAACACCGATCTGCTCTGACATCCTTAACACAATAATAAAGCGGTTGCAGGGCAGGAGCTGAAATTCTAAGAAAACGCCTACTCATCAGGGTGCTGACTGCTGACTCATCAGCAACCCAGCTGAACACCTTTCTTTGTTCATTGTTCCCCCTGCTTTCTGACTCCTTGGAGCTCTGGCAGGAAGCCCTCAGCCCACACGATCCCTCTCACCTACCTTTCCAGATATGCTTAGTAGATCTTACCTGTTCAATGCCTCACTTTCATATGAACTGCCACTTGGACTTGCTCCAAACCTAGAAATGCCACATGGTAACAACAAGTGCCAGTAGGCAGCGCTTTTCAAGACGTCCCAGTGGTTGAAGGTGCTTGCAAAGCTTGCTGGCCCAGGGTTTGATTCCTTAGTACCCACATCAAGTGGCTCATGCTTCTGGAGTCTCGCTCTCTCTCAAGTAAATGAAAATATTTTATAAAAATATTATTTAAAAATAAGGAGGAGGGCTGGAGAGATGGCTTATGGTCGAAGGTGCTTGCCTGCAACGCCTAAGGACCAGGGTTTGATTCCCCGGTACCCACGTAAAGCCAGATGCACAATGGCACATGCATTTGGAGTTCGTTTGCAGCAGTTGGAGGCCCTGGCACACCCATTCTCTCTCTCTCTCTCTCTCTCTCTCTCTCTCTCTCTCTCTCGGTCTCTCTTCTAGCTCTTTCTGCTTGCAAATAAATTAAAGTATTTGTTTTTAAATGGAGGAAAGCCTGAAATCCTCTGACTTCTATACTTGTGTTGTGACACACACAGACACATTCACACCCACCCACACAGGCATACACAAATAAATAAATATTAAAACAAAGCAAAAATCTATGAAATAGGGTAAGGCACTCTCCTAGATGGTAGGATTGTAAAATGTGGAGTTCCATGTCCATGGGAGCTAGAAGCTCACAAGGCCTCCTATGAGTAGTGAGTGGTTCCCTCCAGTGAGCTCCTAGGCATTCAGTATTCAAGGGCCCAGGACCATGTTTGTGCAGAACTCTCTTCCTAGTTGACCTGTTGGATTTTCAATGGACCGGAGCAGAGATCCTTGTGCAGAACACATAAGGAGGCAAACAAATACTATGTTCCTGTTTTTAAGTCTCAGGGAAAGGCCAAGGGCTATTTTTGGCTGTGGTAGGTTTGGGTTCTGAGAGAGTTACCAGAGTTAGGTTTCTGTGTTAGTTACATTACATTTCAACATAATAAAGTCACCTGACTGAAAGGATCTGTGTCATGTTGTTTTTCTTAATCAAAGAGTATTTCTTTTTTTTTTCCAGGTTAAGATGTTAATGGCCAGCAAGAAAACCTGATACACAGATTTAACCTAATAAAAATAAACCTTCTGTGCTATCACGTTTCCATAAGTCATCCTAAAAAACAGGGGAAAAGTCACAAATAAAGCATTGCTTTTCCTTGATAAGATGTACTTTTAGGGAAAAAAAATTGTGATTATACTCTTGTGTATCTCAAAAATAAACGTTGGAAGAATGTGTTGTGATTCAGGAAGAATGTTCTTATGGAGTGTGTGTGTGTGTGTGTGTGTGTGTGTGTGTGTGTGTGTGTGTCCCTTCCATGGAGGCCAAAGGACAAAAACAGGTGTCATTTCTCAAGAACACTGTCTACTTTTTTTTTCCTCTGGAGACAGTGTCTGTAACTGGCCTGGAACTTACCAAGTAGGTTAGACTGGCTGGCCAGGACTCCGGGGAACTTCCT
The DNA here is from genome assembly GCA_004024765.1 of Zapus hudsonius. Lineage (NCBI taxonomy): Eukaryota > Metazoa > Chordata > Mammalia > Rodentia > Dipodidae > Zapus > Zapus hudsonius. Next base: position 353 of record PVHP010030504.1, on the reverse strand, counting down.
GTCTGCTCCCCAATGCCCAGACTACAAGTGTGAACAGCAACACCAGCTTATTGACATGACTTCTGACATTCCGAATCGGGTCCTCATGTTTGTAAGGCAAGCACTTACTGATTAAGCTGTCTCCCCAGTATTTTATTTTTTTCCTTTTTGAGCTTTTTCAGGTCCAAACATTTGTCTACTAAGATGACATGAAGCAGAGGAGGAGGGAAATCATTACAGCAACCACACATCCTTTGGGTTTGGAAGGCTGGAAACTAAATGTTGATGGGACATAAAAAGCCATGCCCTTCAGGATCAGACTCCACTTGGGGACATGGCTCCGTGTCATTGGTTAAAGACATTTGCTTGCAAAA